>JBBDGP010001535.1:1570000-1797672 GCA_037952835.1 Lithobates septentrionalis
AGGGAGCTTGTGTTGCAATGCATATCCTGGTGTCATATTATTACTGGCCAATGGGTGAATTGTCATCAGTTCATTGAACACTACAGTGCAATGAATTATTAATTTGTATCACTTTAATTCTTTTTCCCATTATAGGTGTGAGTGGGGCCTCATGTCTAAGTTTTGCCTAAGGCCTCACAAAGCCTAGAGCCGCCTCTGGATACAGGAGCTGCAAGGACACAGCCAGTGATCCCAATTTGACACCCAGTAGGTGCTGGTCTGTGTTCAAGGTCTGCTTTATCTGCATTCTGGGGCCCACACTTGCAGCTACACGGATGTCATATTGGGAGTAGCAGCTGTATCTGTGAAGCTGCTGTATCACAGTAGACATCAATGGGACCGCATGCCTGCATGGAAAACCTGCTCATTCCCTGCAGGTAAACACTGACCTTTAGCCTTGCCACACTGACTGTGAAAAACACAAATCTATACCAAGGAAAGATAAGCAGAGAAAAAAGATGCCACATACAGAGCCACAAAGATATAGTATCTGAATAAATCTAAATAATATATAAACAAAACCTGAAAAATGTATTAAATGTTTGATAAAAATATCCAAATACACAGAAGCATAAAATCATTACTACCTCCACCATTCAATTACAACGTTGTCGATAGACAAACAAATACAGACAGACAGACTAACAAATAAGGGAACGTCTTCACTGCACGTGTACCATAGTATAAGCCATAAAAAGCACTATAAAATAAATGTGGCAACAAACACTGTGGGGCCACGCAGTCCTTATAGGAGAGTATTGTGGTGGAGCAGGAGCCTGCACATATCAAGACCAAATAATTCAATCAAAAGGATCCGAAAACCAAAAATCAAAGGGTCAGAATCTGCAGTCTATGGTTATTGGGGATATACGGCAGGAAAGGAATGTAAGCTAGTAAAGTTCCACCTCATAAACACTGATCTTTGCAGAGATCCGGAAAGCAAATAGAAAAACTGACTTCATGACAATCAAGCATAAAGTCAAGATAATTTCAGCAAATAGAGCACAATCGGCAATAGGTATAGAAATGTAATATACTTTACAGATGCAGATGATAGACGTTACCATAATCTGCCGTGCTAGGTTATCCGTTATCCGCAGGGATGAAGGTAACAATAGTGTCCAATGGACTGGATATCAGTACAGCTGAGCGAGGGATCACCTCATTTTCCTACCATTTCCTATTGAGCTTGTCACTGCATATGCCGTATCAGGAGTCCCGTCACCCAGGCTGAATGGGGAGTAACTCCATAACCACGTCAGAGACTTATGGATAGCCACTGGATGTGGTGACCCAAAGTGCCGTTGTCTCGCACCTACATGCCCAAAGTCATCCGTGCTGAGGATCCCCGACGATGGTGGAAGGTGCACGGAGTGTCAGACGTTCAGAGGAGAGGGAGTGACATCAACGAGTTCCCCGCGTCTTCAGGACACACTGACTGCCCACACTGACCTCGCACAATTTCATTCCCACATGTCCAGGGCTTTTTTTCTCAGAGAATAGGTGCAGGAACTCTCCCCTTCTAAGTCACCCCTTGTCTCTGCCCCTACCCACCGTCCCTTGGTTCCACCCCCTACCCACCTCCGAGCACTGTCCCTTGGTTCCACACCCTACCCACCTCCCAGTACCACCAATTTTAGATAATACAGAACCAAGTATCATTCTGTGGTGCTAAGTAATTTGTATAGAATTTGTTAGCAGCAAAATAGATCCCCTGCAGCCAGCAACAATAGATACCCCAGCAACTATAGTTCCCTCACACAACAATGACCCCCCCTGCAACAAAAATCCACCCCGGCAACAATAGACCCCCAGCAGCAACAACAAATTTCCCAGCAGCCAACATCAATAGATCCTCCAGCAGCCAGCAACAATAGACATCTCTCTCAACAGTAGATTCCTCTCAGCAACAATGGACCCCCCAGGAACATAAAACCCCCTCCCAGCAACAATAGATCCTCCACCAGCAACAATAGACACCCGCACAAAAATAGAACCCCACCAGCGTAGTCACTATAGACTATAGATCCACCCAGAGGCAATCATCAATAGACCCTCCAGCACATCCCCAGCACCCCTTGCCATTACATAAATTTAGTGCTGGAGGTGCCAGAACTGCGTTCCCCCTGAAAAAAAAGGCCAATTATGGCTCTATCAGCTGAGCACGCTGTAATTGGCCAAAGCATGCAGGTCAGGTGCATGCTTTGGCCAATCATCATACAGCAATGCACTGCGATCTCATAGTTAGTTACATAGTTAGTCAGGTTGAAAAAAAAGAAGACACAAGTCCATCCAGTTCAACCATAAAAAAATAAATAAATAAAATAAAAAATATCTTACAATCCCATATACCCAATCCTATACCCACAGTTGATCCAGAGGAAGGTGAAAAAAAACCCCCAGAAAAACAGGACCCATCTACTGAGCTGGCCAGAACCACATCTGGAGGGAGTCTATTCCACATTTTCACAGCTCTTACTGTGAAGAAACCTTTCCGTTCTTGGATCTCTTTTCCTCTAGACGTAAAGAGTGGCCCCTTGTCCTCAGTGTTGACCGTAAAGTGAATAACTCAATATCCCCCCCTTAATCTCCTCTTCTCAAGAGTGAATAAATTCAGTTCCTCTAATCTTTCCTTATAGCTGAGCTCCTCAATGCCTCTTATCAGTTTTAGTTGCCCTTCTCTGCACTTTCTCCAGTTCCCCGATATCCTTTTTGAGAACTGGGGCCTAAAACTGAACTGCATATTGCAGATGAAGTCTTACTAATGATTTGTACAGTGACAGTGCATTATGGGGCGTTCTGCAGCGCTCAAATTTCCCGCATATCCCCTATAATGTTCTGTTCGACCCGAACATCAAGCTTATCCCTAATTATAATGCAAATGGGGCTTCCAGATTCCTACAAACCTCCCTACAACCCCCCATCCTTGCAAGGTACCCTCTGGCCACCCAGGCTCAATGCCTGCCAAAGGGATTGGGTGGAAATTTTAGGGGGAGCCCCTCACCATTTTTTTTCATTTTATTTAGTCACTTTTAAAGGACTACATCGTACTGTTCCTTACCACCACGTGCAGATTTAAGGAGGCATCCCTCAAACATGTTAATTGATCGATTTGTATATTTTTAGTGTTGCCTTTTCAGCTGCATGAAATAATCCTCTCACCACTGAATGGTATTCACATTCCATTGGAACATGTCCTCCATGGCAGTGCCTAGAAACCCATGGCTTTTATTTAACAATAGCTTGCCTATTAGCCTAGGCCCTTAAACAGAAAAAACAAACAAAAAACATAGCCAGGCTCAGCTTTCATAGACTTAAAGTGTTACTAAACCCAGAACCTGCATTCACTATATCTGGTCTCCAACAGTACACAGAACATGGAAATGCAATTATGTTAGTAAATATAAACTAATAAATACCTTTTCTCAACAGCAGTATATGGCAGCTTTATGACTTCTATCAGTTCCTAGTAAAGCTTGTAGGAGGAGTTTTCATTCTCCCCTGATCCTCTGTCTGGACATGTTGGGACAGTGCTGATTGGCCCTGTGGTGATCACATGCACTCTCCCAAGAAAACAAAAAAACTCTCTATCAATACACACCAAACTCAGTATGTGCAGCCCGTCCACTGGCTCTGTAAATATCAGGTTATATTTTGAAGACAGTGGAGGAAGAAGAGGATCAAACAGGATCAAACAGCCTTTATACACAATAAAAAGGTTTAACCCTTTAGGTTCCACGGTGAGTATAACTTTACTGCATATACAGACTGATTTTATGATTTCGTAACACCATAATTAGGGTTTGGCGCTAAGTTAGGGGTTTGCAGACTTCCTGCTGGGCTCACTGAACCTGGCTCAGAGTGAACCCAGCCAGGTTTATTCATACCTATCCTTCAACTGTCAGCTACTGGTACAGGAAAACTCTAACTTCAGTAAGTTATTAATAGCAGTGATGTTTGATGCCTTAGAATTAGAAGGTCTCAACCTGATTAAAAGAAGGTGATATGGGGCATATTTAGCCATGGATAGATTTTAGGTTGAATGTAACAATACAAATGATTCTTGGAATGTAATTCAATTTACATTTCATTATGGATTAACTTAGTTGGCTACATACTGTATATATTAAAATATGGTGGCTCAGCCTCTTTTTCAACTGCTTGAAACAAATTAGTAAAAGGCACAACTTGATTTGCTTACTACTAACTGTCTTTATTCCATACTGTTATAACTGTTAAAACACGTTACATTCATTGAAAATAACTAATGACCTCCAGTTAAGGCAACAAATGTTAAACACGTTCTTAAATGTGTAACCTTCATGTATATGTGAGTTTATGCTTATTAAAAATCTTTGTCTAATATCTATAGCTAATGTAACATGGACATGAAATCAATGGCAGTTTGATGATTTATGTTCTAAATATTTACAGGAAGTTTAATTGATTTCACATGAGCAGAGTGGATTAAGGTTATTGGTATTGTGTAGCAAAGGAATATATCACAGCTCTTATAGGAAATATATTTTAGTTTACTTCAGTAAAAACTAGATAAGCAAGAATGGCTTAACATCTGTACAGATCTAATAGAAAGAAAACATAATTTCACAGGGTCCCATTAATCCTAATGTCATCATTAATTCACACTAAAACATTACTGTACAATAGTAGTGCTTAAGTAATATAATATAATATAATATAATATAATGGGGGTCGCAAAAAAACAGTTTTACTGACCTGATCCTCCTTTTCTGCAGACTCGGCCCAGGTTGTTCCTGGTCCCCACACCCTTTTCTTTCCTATGCTCTGGCAGTCGCATGTCCCATGACATCAAGTCAAATTCAGAGACTATTACCCTGCAATGAATGTGAGGACGCTGATGGACAGTCTACTACTCGAGTGTTGAAAAGTAGAGGAGAGTGAATGCCTCTGTTTCTTGTTTTTTGTGAGGATTTTGAAGGGACCTCATGCTATATATATATATATATATATATATACAGTATATATTACTTAAGAATGAAGAGTTCTTGATGCAAAAAGGGGGTCCACAAGCCAAAAATGTGTTTTATATATATATATATATATATATATATATATATATATATATATATATATATATATAGTATCTTACAAAAGTGAGTACGCCCCTCACACAAAGTAGTGAATGTACAGCTTGTATAACAGTGTACATTTGCTGTCCCCCCAAAATAACTCAACACACAGCCTTTAATGTCTAAACCACTGGCAACAAAAGTGAGTACACTCCTAAGTGAAAATGTCCAAATCGGGCCCAATTAGCCATTTTCCCTCTCCAGTGTCATGTGACTCGTTAGTGTTACAAGGTCTCAGGTGTGAATGGGGAGCAGGTGTGTTAAATTTGGTGTTATCGCTCTCACTCTTTCATACTGATCACTGGAAGTTCAACATGACACCTCATGGCAAAGAACTCTGAGGATATGAAAAAAAGAATTGTTGCTCTACATAAAGATAGCCTAGGCTATAAGAAGGTTGGCAAAACCCTGAAACTGAGCTGCAGCATGATGGCCAAGACCATACAGCGGTTTAACCACTTGCCGACTGCCGACTGCTGATAATACGTCGGCAAAGTGGTACGACACACCCGTACGTCACTCTGTCATCGGCGGCTAGTGGGCACATGTACGCCGTAGGAGCGTGCCCGCGGGTCCCGCGGACTCGATGTCCGCCGGTGGCTCGCAATCGTGGCACAGAGAGGCAGAACGGGGAGATGGCTATGTAAACAAGACATTTCCCTGTTCTGCCTAGCAACATGACAGGGATCTACTGCTCCCAGTGATCGGGAGCAGTGATCTCTGTCATGTTCTAGTGAGCCCATCCCCCCTACAGTTGGAACATACTGAGGGAACACACTTAACCCCTTGATCGCCCCCTAATGTTTAACCACTTAACAATCGGCCCATAGCTGAATGACAGCTACAGGGCTGTTGCTTAACCCAGGGAGGGTGTACAGTGACGTCCTCCCAGAATTCCACTCTCGTGCACCCCCTGGGGCGCGCACCCGAGAACATCCGTGAGAGGACAGAAGATCCCGCGCATTACGGATCACGGTAAACGGCCGCTGATTGATTTGATGGAGCGATCACATGTAAACAAACCAGTGTCATGTCATGACGCCGGTTCCTCTTTCCCCTCTGTGTACCGATCGGTACAGTGGAGGGGAGAGATCGGATGGCCGCAGCACTGTGGGCTGCATCTGTAGTGCCCACAGCGCTGCTCTGTGACACAGAGCCACAATCCATCCATCCATGCTCAGCCATCCCTCCATACTCAGAAATACCCTGCAATAACCTGTGCAATACTCTGCAATATCCTGTGCAATACTCTGCAATACCCTGTGCAATACTCTGCAATACCCTGTGGAATACTCTGCAATACCCTGTGCAATACCATGTGTAATACTCTGCAATACCCTGTGCAATACTCTGCAATATCCTGTGCAATACTCTGCAATACCCTGTGCAATACTCTGGAAAACCCTGTGCAATACTCTGCAATACCCTGTGCAATATCCTGTGCAATACTCTGCAATACCCCGCAATACTCTGCAGTAGCCTGCAATACCGTCCAATGCTCTGTAATACCACGCAGTACTCTGCAATACCCCGCAATACTCTGCAATACCCTGCAATACTATGCAATACTCCACAATACCCCGCAATACCCCGCAATACCCAGCCATACTCAGCCATACTCAGCCATACCCAGCCATACTCAGCCATACCCAGTCATACTCGACGATACCCTGCAATACCCTTACATACTCAGCCATACCCAGCCATGCTCAGCCATACTCGGCCATACTCGGCCATGCTCAGCCATGCTCGGCTGTACTCGGCCAGGCTGTGGAAGTCTCACACATGTGGTATCGCCGTACTCAGGAGGAGTAGGAGAATCTATTTTGGGGTGTCCTTTTTGGTATGTACATGCTATGTGTTAGAAATATTGTATAAATGGACAACTTTGTGTTAAAAAAAAAAAATGCTTTTTAACCACTTCCCGCCCGCCGTCATATGACGTCTTTGAATTTGTGCGGGGATATCTGAATGATGCCTGCAGCTGCAGGCATC
Source organism: Lithobates septentrionalis (assembly GCA_037952835.1). Classification (NCBI taxonomy): domain Eukaryota; kingdom Metazoa; phylum Chordata; class Amphibia; order Anura; family Ranidae; genus Lithobates; species Lithobates septentrionalis. The sequence goes on from JBBDGP010001535.1 coordinate 1,577,146, forward strand.
ATTCAGATATTAACTTTTTCAGCCGGCGATTCCCTACACCATAAGAATGATCATAGTGGCTGTTCCACTGCTTGATCGTTCTTACAGGAGGCGAGAGGGGACGTCCACCCGCCACTCTCCGGTGCTTCTACCGACTCACCGCTACGATCGAAGCCAGGGTCGTCTTTTTCTTTTATTATTTCAGGCTTCCCAGCCTAGAGGTGAGATGTGGGGTCTTATTGACCCCATATCTCACTGTAAAGAGGACCTGTCATGCCATATTCCTATTACAAGGGATGTTTATATTCCTTGTAATAGGAATAAAAGTGATCAAAAAATGAATTTTTGGGAAAAAAGGGTCAAACTAAAATAAATAAAGTAAAATGAACAATAAAAAATAAAAAAGTTTAACCGCTTCAGCCCTGGAAGAATTTACCCCCTTCCTGACCAGAGCGTTTTTTGCGATTTGGCACTGCATTGCTTTAACTGACAATTGCGCGGTCGGGCTCCCAAACAAAATTGACGTCCTTTTTTTCCCACAAATAGAGCTTTCTTTTGGTGGTATTTAATCGCCTCTGCGATTTTTATTTTTTGCGCTATAAACAAAATAAGAGTGACAATTTTGAAAAAAACGCATTATTTTTTTACATTTTGCTATAATAAATATCCCCCAAAAATATATAAAAAAAAAACATTTTTTTTCCTCAGTTTAGGCCGTTACGTATTCTTCTACATATTGTTTATTGATTGGTTTGTGCAAGCCAAGGAAATGTATTTACCTGTATATAGATCTATCAAAAAATTGAATAAGAAATTGGATAAGAACTCTGATATTTAAACCACATAAATCAGGAGGTGGGCCCCGACAATGGATCATCTGATGACCATAGAGAGTAAATGAGATCACGTTTTTAACTGGTGGAAAGAGGACCTGAAACAGGGATGGAGGGACAAATGAACAATTTTTGTTGAAAAAAGAAAGCAAAATAATAAATATCAGATCAAAAATAATAATATAAAAAAAAGGTAAGAAAGTAAGTGATCAGAAGTTTTACCTGTGATGGAAAGACCATACATCAAACCACCAGTCAAAGCTGTTTTTCTACATAGGTCAGTATCACCCCCAAAGAAACCCCAAAGGGGAGACATAAACCTGGGAGGAAAAAGGATTGAAGTGAATCAAAAATCTAGACCAAAAATGGCCCCTAAATGAGTATCCCAAGATTGCTTAAAATGACATTAAATACCTGGACAGGGTTGTATGTAGAGATAATAATAATGTCCTCCTCCTCTCAGGCTGGCCCTCAAACTGAACCACCACCAGAGTGCTTAAATACCCTCGCCCTCTCCAAATCGGCGCCAAAGAATAGGGGAGGGGCGGACGCTGTAGGGGCATCTGCCAGTAAGTAGTCACACCGGAAGTGACACATAAAACTAAATCAGGAAGAGAAATGCATCAGCCAGATCAGCACCATCAGCGGTGCAGGGCACACCGGAAATTACACCAGGCGGTGCACCGGAAGTGATGCTAAGCATCACCTCTGGGGACTGTAAGCAGTAAATTAAACATCCATAGAAGCCAAATAAGGCATAATAAAAAAAGAGAAAAAGAAAAAGTGCAAATGGACTGGATGGAAAAGCATCTACAGCCAATTATGTGGACAAAGCCAGAATAATGGCTAAAAGGAGACGCATTGGCGCCAACTAGTGGAAACAAAAAATACCACAAGGATTGGCGTCCATACGGATGCCCAGGGCGCCAATCCTAGTGGTTTTGAAAATCTTTATAGTAGAATTGGGCTCCCTGGTTTCCCTCTTTTTCTTCCTGTGCTTTCTTCCTCCTCTGGATCCTCTATACTTTCCTTTTTTTCTTTTTTCTGGGAGTACAGTTTTCAATAAAAGACTCTGATCGGTATCATTACTAGTACTAGCTATTGCTACAGGTGGATCGGAGTAAAGAATATCCGTCTCCAAGATCTAAAACGAATTAGACACTGCAACATTGTATTTAGCTATTAGGGTAGCATCTCCAACAGCTTTGCTGCATAAATTAGTGTCAGGTTCATCAAATCTCCCTGAGCAGAAGTTTCTGATGCCTGCATCACCACCAGAAACATAGGGAACTGCCCCAGTTGGTATGTTACTATTATTTGTATCTCTATTATTCCTAGGTGGATATGTTTTTTTCTTTTTGTCATTATGTGAGCCAGTGCTTGTGGAGGTATTCGTCCATACATCCTGTGGATGATCCATCCATCTTGGCGCTCCGATGTGACCCTGATCAGGGTCATACAGGAGGATTCTAGGTGCTTATCTACACTTGTAAGTGTATTAACTTTATTCCCTTTATTAAATAAACATACGTTATTTGCACCATGAACACATGTGCTATAGCTTGAAAAGCCTGACACCTTTTTATAGATGCATGCTGAAATCTTTATGCCTGCTTTTGCACATTCAAGTGCATCATTTTATTTGTACAATGGCATCTATGAACTTGCTTTAATTTTAATCTGTGGCCTTCCCCTGAACTGCAGTTAAAGTGGTTGTTAACCCACTGTACTAATATAGTCTTATCCCCTCTATCATAATAAAATTTGTTCCTGTGTCTGTGTAATGTAAAAAAACTGCCAATTTGTACCTGTATAAGCTGCACTCTGAGCACTCAGCTGACAAGTCAGCTCCCTTGTTTCTCCAGCTCAGAGCTGAAGTGGGCGGAGCGGAGCTTTCCTGCTGACATCAGCTGGGGAGGAGAGGGAGAGAGGAGAGAGAGAGCCAAGAATCAGCTGAGCGGCTGGAGCCATTTATACAAGTACAGATCGGCTGAGTTTTTACATTACACAGGCACAGGGACAGATGTTCTAATGCTACAGAGGGCATAAGAAGATTTATTATCAGATACTAGGGATGAGCCGAACACCCCCCGGTTCGGTTCGCACCAGAACCCGCGAACGGACCGCAAGTTCGCACGAACGTTAGAACCCCATTGACGTCTATGGGACTCGAACGTTCGAAATCAAAAGTGCTCATTTTAAAGGCTAATTTGCATGGTATTGTCCTAAAAAGGGTTTGGGGACCCGGGTCCTACCCCAGGGGACATGTATCAATGCAAAAAAAACTTTTAAAAACGGCCGTTTTTTCGGGAGCAGTGATTTTAATGATGCTTAAAGTAAAAAAAAAAAAGTGAAATATTCCTTTAAATATCGTACCTGGGGGGTGTCTATAGTATGCCTGTAAAGTGACGCGTGTTTCCCATGTTTAGAACAGTCCCTGCACCAAATGTCATTTTTAAAGGAAAAAATCTCATTTAAAACTGCTTGCGGGTTTAATGTCATGTCGGGTCCTGGCAATATGGATGAAAATCAGTGAGACAAACGGCATGGGTACCCCCCAGTCCATTACCAGGCCCTTTGGGTCTTGTATGGATATTAAGGGGAACCCCGCACCCAAATTAAAATAAGGAAAGGTCCCTATATACTCTGAACAGCAGTATACAGGCGGTGCAAACAAGACAGGGACTGTAGGTTTGTTGTTAAGTAGAATCTGTTTGTAATTTTGAACATTTTTAATGTGTTTAGCTCCAGCCAAAAAATCTTTTCTAAGCTTTTTGGAAAACATAGGGAAGGGTTATCACCCCTGTGACATTTGTTTTGCGTCTTTCCTCCTCTTCAGAAGATTTCACCTCACTTTTTTGTCCCAATGAAAAATGTTTTTTGAAAATTTGGGTTTTTTTGTGGAACAAGGATTGGAAAGCATCAGTGGAAAGGAGAAATTGTTTTCCCATATTAACTCTTACATGAGAGAATTTCCCTTCCTAGGGGTAGATTTCATCTCACTTCCTGTTGTCTCCTTCCGTTTGCAAGTAGGAGTCGTTTGTAAGTTAGATGTTTGAAAGTAGGGTCCTGCCCTATATACTCAGCAGAAATTTGGGCCTTAGGTGTTGCTGTGGCCAAAACACTGTAAGCCCTCACAGGGCCCTGCTGTGAAATATTAGATCAAGAATTGTAATTACATGCCCCTGTTGAACAGGAGCTGAAAAATTAGGCCTTAGGCACTGGTGCTGGTGCCACAACACTGCAACCCCTCACAGACACTCTAGTTGGAACGCAGGAACGAGCCCTGCTGCAAAGTATTGCATCAAAAATTGTAATTACACGCCCCTGTTAGACAGGGGCAGAAAAATTGGGCCTTAGGCACTGGTGCTGGTGCCACAACACTGCAACCCCTCACAGACACTCTAGTTGGAATGCAGGAACGAGCCGTGCTGCAAAGTATTACATCAAAAATTGTAATTACACGCCCCTGTTATACAGGGGCTGAAAAATTGTGCCTTAGGCACTGGTGGTGGCGCCCAGAACCAAAAATGTTCTTACAAGCTATCAGCGTGATGATTGAGGAGGAAGAGGATAATTACTCAGGGATAGTCACTCAGCATCAGCATAGGCAGTCTTTGAAGGGATCTGAAAAAAATTATTCAGTTACATCAGCATCAGGTGCTTGGTAGCTGGTGGTGATCCAAGACTGATTCATTTTTATGAAGGTCAGCCGATCGACCGAGTCAGTGGACAGACGCACCCTGTGATCGGTTACCACGCCTCCAGCAGCACTGAATGTGCGTTCCGAAAGAACGCTGGATGCAGGACAGGCCAGTAGCTCAATTGCATACTGTGCAAGCTCTGGCCAGTGATCCATCCTCAAGACCCAGTAACCCAGAGGATTTTCGGTGGGAAAGGTGTCCAAGTCTGATCTTGCCCCTAGGTATTCCTGCACCATGTAAAACAGACGCTGGCGATGGTTGCTGGAACCGATCATACCTTGGGGCTGCGGACCAAAAAATTGTCTGAACGCATCGGTCAGACGGCCACCTTCTCCACCGCTCCTTCTTTGACTGACCGAAGCCTCAGCAACACGTTGTCCAGAAACAGGAGTTTGTAACCTCCCAGTCTCTGGGAACGCGTTGCACAGACCTTTCTGCAAGGCCTCCCGAAGATGTTTCATCCTCTGCTCCCTCTGCGATGGCAAGATAAGGTCCGCAACCTTACCCTTGTAACGTGGATCAAGGAGGGTTGCCAGCCAGTATTGGTCCTTCTCCTTGATACCACGAATACGAGGATCCTTACGCAGGCTTTGCAGGATCAGGGAGGCCATGCAGCGTAGGTTTGCTGAGGCATTCGGTCCGGAGTCCTCTGGGTCACTAAGGACAACAACGTCCGCAGCCACCTCCTCCCAGCCACGTACAAGTCCATGTGTTCCTTGGGACTGATCCCTTAAAGACTGCTGATGCTGAGTGCCAGGCTCCACCTCCATACTGACACAATCTTCCTCCTCCTCCTCCTCCTCCTCCTCGTCCTCTTCCTGTGTGATCGGCGGGCACGCAGGAACACTGTCTGGATAAAGGGGGCCTTGAGAGCTAAGGAAGTCCTCCTCTTCCTGCCTCTGTTCTGCCTCAAGTGCCCTGTCCATTATTCCACGCAGCGTGTGCTCCAACAGGTGGACAAGGGGGACAGTGTCACTGATGCATGCACTGTCAGTGCTCACCATCCTCGTGGCCTCCTCGAATGGTGACAGGACAGTGCATGCATCCCTGATCATGGCCCACTGGCGTGGGGAAAAAAAACCAAGGTCCCCTGACCCTGTCCTGGTGCCATAGTCGCACAGGTACTCATTGATGGCCCTCTGCTGCGTGTGCAGCCGCTGCAGCATGGCCAACGTCGAGTTCCACCTGGTGGGCATGTCACAGATTAGGCGGTTCTTGGGCAGGTTAAACTCCTTTTGGAGGTCCGTCAGCCGAGCACTGGCATTATATGACCGGCGGAAATGCACACAGACTTTCCTGGCCTGCCTCAGGACATCCTGTAAGCCCGGGTACCTGCCCAAGAACCGCTGCACCACCAAGTTAAGGACGTGAGCCAAACAGGGCACATGGGTCAGTTGTCCCTGTCGGAGGGCAGAGAGGAGGTTGGTGCCATTGTCGCAAACCACCATTCCTGCCTTAAGTTGGCGTGGCGTCAACCACCTCTGAACCTGCCCCTGCAGAGCTGACAGAACCTCTGCCCCAGTGTGGCTCCTGTCCCCCAAGCACACCAGCTCAAGCACCGCATGGCATCTTTTGGCCTGCGTACTTGCGTAGCCCCTTGAACGCCTACGGAGCACCGCTGGTTCCGAGGAAGAGGCCATGGAGGAAGAAGAAGAGGAGGGGGTGGAGGAGAGAGGTGTGTCACAATCAGCATTTTGGAGGCGTGGTGGCGGAACAACCTCCAACACTACTGCACCTTGTCCTGCATCCTTCCCAGCTGCCAGCAGAGTCACCCAATGCGCCGTGAAACTTAAGTAACGTCCCTGTCCATGCCTGCTGGACCATGAGTCAGCGGTAATATGCACCTTACCGCTGACCGCCCTGTCCAGCGAGGCATGGACATTGCCTTCCACATGCCGGTAGAGAGCCGGAATCGCCTTCCGTGAGAAAAAGTGGCGTTTGGGTACCTGCCACTGAGGAACCGCACATTCCACAAACTCACGGAAGGGGGCAGAGTCTACCAACTGAAAAGGCAGCAGTTGAAGTGCTAGCAATTTTGCCAAGCTAGCATTCAACCGCTGGGCATGTGGATGGCTGGGAGCAAACTTCTTTCGGCGGTGCAGCAGCTGGGGCAGGGAAATTTGCCTGGTACAATCTGACGTCGGTGTACCAAAAGCAGATTGCCCACAAGTACTTGGCTGTGACACACCTAATTCTACACCTTCATTCCTCTCACTGCAGGTCTCAGAGAGGACTGAAGGTCTAGTGGGGTTGGAAATCTCAGCTGATGAGGAGCAAGGAGAGATCCTCTTTGTTCTTTGGTGTGGGTCTTTCAGATACGCTTGCCAACGAACTGCATGGCAGGTCAACATATGTCTGGTCAAGCATGTGGTACCCAAGCGGGAGATGTTTTGGCCACGCGAGATACGCTTGAGACATATGTTGCAAATAGCAGCGGTGCGATCTGATGCACTCGTCTCAAAAAAGGCCCACACCAAAGAACTTTTTGAATAACGCGCAGAGACTGCAGCGCCCTGCACATGTGGAGCTTTGGGGTGTGATGCAGTCAATGTGCTGCCCTTAGGCTGGCCCCTGGAGGGCATCCTGCCTAGTTGGTGATGTGCCGCCTCCTCCTCCTCCTCCTCCTCCTCCTCTCTCCTATCAGGCACCCACGTTGAGTCAGTGACCTCATCATCCCCTCCCTCCTCATCACTGGAGCAAACCTGGCAGTATGCTGCAGCAGGGGGAGCATGACTGCCAGATTGCTGTCCTTCTTGGGCACCCCCTCTGTCCGTGCTCATGTTACTGCCTTCATTGAGCTCAGTATCATCATCAGAGCCTTCCAAACGCTGGGCATCCTCCTGGAGCATGTACCCAACACTGTGGTCAAACAGTTCGAGGGAATCCTCATGAGGACATGGTGGAGCTAGGGAAGGAGTCACTGATGACATTGAGCTGAGGGAAGAGGCCGCTGCTTTGCCAGACAAAGCACCCTGGGCATGGGTGAGAGAGGATGAGGAGGATGAGGACGGCTTGGTCATCCACTCGACCAAGTCTTCCGCATGTTGCGGCTCAACACGGCCAGCTGCCGAAAAAAAGGCCAAGCGTGTCCCATGGCCACGTGCTGATGAGGATGCACCGTCTCCACGACCAGCACTAGACACAGAGCCTGCTTGCCCTCTCTTATTGGCTTGTGACTGTCTGCCTCTCCTTCTTGGCCTTCCAGACATACTAATGGCCTGTAGCTGCACTAAGCTGGGATAGAACACCTGTAATTTTCTTCAGGTAGCTTTATATACTGTAACCAGACAAGCCTGCCTGTCAGTAGGAAGATAACAGGAACGGATCTAGCTGAACACTGTGAGCAGGACACACTGTACTAAATGTAAATAGTCTAGCTGCCTGACCGTGGTACTAATAGGATCAAAAAGAACACCTGTAATTTTCTTCAGGTAGCTTTATATACTGTAACCAGACAAGCCTGCCTGTCAGTAGGAAGATAACAGGAACGGATCTAGCTGAACACTGTGAGCAGGACACACTGTACTAAATGTAAATAGTCTAGCTGCCTGACCGTGGTACTAATAGGATCAAAAAGAACACCTGTAATTTTCTTCAGGTAGCTTTATATACTGTAACCAGACAAGCCTGCCTGTCAGTAGGAAGATAACAGGAACGGATCTAGCTGAACACTGTGAGCAGGACGCACTGCACTGAATGTAAATAGCAGGAACGGATCTAGCTGAACACTGTGAGCAGGACGCACTGCACTGAATGTAAATAGCAGGAACGGATCTAGCTGAACACTGTGAGCAGGACGCACTGCACTGAATGTATATAGCAGGAACGGATCTAGCTGAACACTGTGAGCAGGACGCACTGCACTGAATGTAAATAGCAGGAACGGATCTAGCTGAACACTGTGAGCAGGACGCACTGCACTAAATGTAAATACCAGGAACGGATCTAGCTGAACACTGTGAGCAGGACGCACTGCACTGAATGTAAATAGCAGGAACGGATCTAGCTGAACACTGTGAGCAGGACGCACTGCACTGAATGTAAATAGCAGGAACGGATCTAGCTGAACACTGTGAGCAGGACGCACTGCACTGAATGTAAATAGCAGGAACGGATCTAGCTGAACACTGTGAGCAGGACGCACTGTACTAAATGTAAATAGTCTAGCTGCCTGACCGTGGTACTAATAGGATCAAAAAGAACACCTGTAATTTTCTTAAGGTAGCTTTATATACTGTAACCAGACAAGCCTGCCTGTCAGTAGGAAGATAACAGGAACGGATCTAGCTGAACACTGTGAGCAGGACACACTGTACTAAATGTAAATAGTCTAGCTGCCTGACCGTGGTACTAATAGGATCAAAAAGAACACCTGTAATTTTCTTCAGGTAGCTTTATATACTGTAACCAGACAAGCCTGCCTGTCAGTAGGAAGATAACAGGAACGGATCTAGCTGAACACTGTGAGCAGGACGCACTGCACTGAATGTAAATAGCAGGAACGGATCTAGCTGAACACTGTGAGCAGGACGCACTGCACTGAATGTAAATAGCAGGAACGGATCTAGCTGAACACTGTGAGCAGGACGCACTGCACTGAATGTAAATAGCAGGAACGGATCTAGCTGAACACTGTGAGCAGGACGCACTGCACTGAATGTAAATAGCAGGAACGGATCTAGCTGAACACTGTGAGCAGGACGCACTGCACTGAATGTAAATAGCAGGAACGGATCTAGCTGAACACTGTGAGCAGGACGCACTGCACTGAATGTAAATAGCAGGAACGGATCTAGCTGAACACTGTGAGCAGGACGCACTGCACTGAATGTAAATAGCAGGAACGGATCTAGCTGAACACTGTGAGCAGGACGCACTGCACTGAATGTAAATAGCAGGAACGGATCTAGCTGAACACTGTGAGCAGGACGCACTGCACTGAATGTAAATAGCAGGAACGGATCTAGCTGAACACTGTGAGCAGGACGCACTGCACTGAATGTAAATAGCAGGAACGGATCTAGCTGAACACTGTGAGCAGGACGCACTGCACTGAATGTAAATAGCAGGAACGGATCTAGCTGAACACTGTGAGCAGGACACACTGCACTAAATGTAAATAGTCTAGATAGAAGATAACAGGAACGGATCTAGCTAAACTGAATACAGTGTATATATATATATGCAACACCTGGGATGCATATATATACACAATACACTGTAAGTGCAGCTAACTGACTGACTGTTCTGCCTAATCTATCTAACTCAAATCAAATGACACTGTCTCTCTCTCTCTCTATCTCTCAGCACACCGGAACACACACTACACAGGGCCGCCGTGCAGGCGGCCTTATATAGTGTGGGGTGTGTACTAAATCCCCTGAGCCATAATTGGCCAAAGCCACCCTGGCTTTGGCCAATTACAGCTCTCTCTACTGACGGCGCTGTGATTGGCCAAGCATGCGGGTCATAGTGCATGCTTGGCCAATCATCAGCCAGCAATGCACTGCGATGCCGCAGTGAATTATGGGCCGTGACGCGCCACACGAATTTGGCGCGAACGGCCCATATCGTTCGCAATTCGACGGACGGTCGAACAGCCGATGTTCGAGTCGAACATGGGTTCGACTCGAACACGAAGCTCATCCCTATCAGATACGAGAGGAGCAGGAGCAGGGGGGCGCGGGCGCAGCTACGAGCAGGGAGGGGAGGGGGCGCGAAGACAGAGGACACAGACACAAGGAGAGCTGCAGACAGGAGAGTTGCAGCTGACAGAATCATGCAAATAGACCACAGTATCAGGGGCTCAGCAGCCATGATTATTGTGGTCTGTTTGCAGGGGGGGTATTGCCAGGAAGGATCAGCCAGTTTTTTTTAGGGTAAACAGGGGGCCAAATGACACAGCACATGCACTGTGCTGTATAAAATGCTTTAAAGGAACAGTATCAGTTTATTTTTATTTTTTTTTGGGTTAACAAACGCTTTAATTCAATGCACTGATTATGACAGTGCCCATTACACTAGTTGACTCCACTCTGGCTACAGACCTTTCCTCTATAGAGCCAATATTTCACAGCAAGGTTCTTTATTCAGGATTTTGTGAAAGGAGATGGTTGGTAGTTTGGTTGATGTTTTGAAATGTTTTGAAACTTCTAAAAAAAATTTCTGCAATCCATCTCCTACTTTCCATTCGGTTCCTAATGTTTTGGGATCTCTACAGCCGAAACTGTTAAAAAAAAAATTCTATCTCTTGATGACCTTTAGACAGCCTATGCTGCTTGAGACACATTCACTTTTCTGGTAGAAGAATGGAGCCTGGCGTTGTTTTGGTAGGGCCTACTGCTAGATATGACTGTAGCAGAGTTCCTCTCCATGCTAAGATACAGGCACAGGATCATTTAACTATACAGTATTTGCCACAACTATTATTAACATTATTATTATATTATTATAATACGGGATTTATATAGCGCCAACAGTTTGTGCAGCACTTTAAAGGGAGACAGTACTGTTACAATACAATAAAATACAAGAGGTCCTATGTTCATGGACATGTTTAGGGAGTATTGTATGTATTTCACTGCTTTCCTCCCTTAGCAGCTCATAGTGACCACATCTAAGTGGCACAAAGCTTCTCCAGAGGACCCAGCTACTGTAGGAAAACCCTTCCTGATTTCTAGTAGAGTACTCTGGTTCCAGTTGGGTGGTCCTTTGTCCTTGGGCCATGGATTCCTCCAGCTGTTCACTTGTGTTACCACAGCTACCCTGGACTTCACTGTGAAGGACGTTGTCTATAAGTGTTAGGAAGGGCACACCAGTATACAGAATGGTGCATCGGGATAGATATCTGTGCAGAGATAGTCATGTATATGCGCACTAAGGTGTGCATACAGGTGCACAAACACAAATTTTTAACTGATCTGCTGCACAGGGTCAGTGTTGTCTCATTTACAACATTTCTGTGAATCCTGATGTCTGCAACTTTGTAAAACATTATTCGTTATTGACCCAGCCTGCCATGATTATTCCTAAATATAAAAGTCTATGCCGACACCCCCTGCACTTGGACTATGCCTCTGCCTTCTCCTTCTATCCCTGACCTGCTTGCCCATTACCAATCCTGGCCTGAATTTTGAATATGCTTCTACCGATGTGATTATACTTGATTTGACTGCCAGTTACTGACCCTACTTGCCAGTTCACTGATTATCTGCCTTCTGTCTAGCCAGTCTCTGCTGGTCATCTGCCTGCTGTCCAGCCAGTCTATGCTGACCTTTTGCATGCCACTTGACCTGACTCTCATGATGTTTAGCCTATCTACCCATACCAGCTGTTGCCTTCAAGGCACTTGTGCCACTCTGTGCCCTTGTGCCACCTATTCACTTTACCAGAAACCCTGGGCTAGGGGAGCAAAATAGGCCATCCTCATCACTTCAGGCTTCTGCATAAGCTATGTGACAATGAGGATAACTGCAAGTAGCCGTGTTCTGAACTCTTTTACTGAAAAGTGATTCTCAGCTTGACTTTCTGTTGTCATAGAGTCTTATAGTGACTATGGAATGCAGCCGCATGTTACCTTGATTGAGTCACAGATATATTGCATTCTATGCAGTTTGTTTGGGCAGCTTTCATACATTTGTGCATTGTGCAGTATATAGTATGCCTGCCACTGGAAGACAGTTTTGCATTATTGTTTGTAACTTTACATTTGTTTAGTAACTGCATGTTATTCCCTCTCTGATTATTCAGGCAATTACCTATTCTCCTAAATAGGGATGAGCCAATAGTTCCAGCAGAACCTAGGTTTTGATTGACTTTAACCCATCAGGCCCCTGTTTAGCAGGAGTTTTGCATCATATATTGAAGTGATATTTATAACGCTTCTGTATATTTGGCAGCTGCCTGCTGTCATTGGTTTCTTAGCATGGGTGGTGCCCCTAGAAACTACTCACATCTTGGGGAGACCCTGCTCCTTTTGCGCAAAGGGGCAGAGATAGCAGTGACATCACTGCCCAAACATGGCGACTATCCTTGCTCCTCCACTCCTCAGGGAGCTGTCATTTGGGTAGGTTTACCATTGGGATCAGTTGTGTGCGCTGGGTCATCAGGTTTTTTTTTTTTTTCAGAGAGTCAATGAGTGGCGGCATCCTGACTGACCATGTATTTACATTAAGAGACATGTTTTGGGAATTCTTTTTAATAAAGGACCATTTTTTGATAATTTTTGCACTATTTGGAACTTCATGTTGGATGAGGGTCTGGTGTAGATGCTAAGGCATACCCCATGCAAAAACAAAATGGCATGATGTTTCCCCCGAATTCTCTGTTAGACCCTTAGGTTCTGGTATGATTTTAAGGGGCAACACCACACCAAAGTCAAGAAAAAAAAGCATGAGACCCAACCCTTATCTGAGCATGCAACCTGGAAGGCAAGGAAAGGGGGGTGAGTGCACACCCCCCTCCTGAACCATACCAGACCACATGCTCTTAACATGGGGGTACCTTAAAGGCCCCCTGGCAAAGCATCTTGTGCCCATGTTGATTGGGCCAAAAGCCTCTTTCCCACATTCCTGACCAAAGGGTTGTGGGGGTCTGCGGGTGGGCAGGCTCCCATGACATCATTGATCAAATATGGTCATGTCCATATGTTGTCAATAACATCACTTTGTATACTGTATATCAGCTGTCTTCCAACAGAGTCATCAGCAGTGGATGAGCAGTCTTTAGGTTCAGCTGTGTATCGGCGGGGGGCGTTTTTTTCTTTTGGTTCGACAGACATGGTATCCTGACTGACATGATGGTACTTTTTTACATTTTTTATTTTAAAAATAGGATTGGACAAAACTATGTCCATGTTTTACACTTTACATTTTGTTGTGAATTAGTGAAGGTACTTACTAATTGAGGTGGTCCATATCTGAGTTCCCCCTTATTGTTAAACGGGGCTTCCAGATTCCAATAGGACCCTTCCTGACCAGGTATTCCCCCAGGGAAAAAGTATTTGAGGCTATCGTCTTGCAGATAATACACTCTAATGTTTATTTAAAGAAAAAAAAAACCTGCTTTATTTCTCCCTCTTACATAGTGTTAGGAATGCACTGTGAATAGTCAGTTGCGTGCACGTGTGCGCATGCACAGGCAGGTTCCGATGGGTCCCTGCCGGGCTGGGCACAGGCGTGTGTGCGTGCATGCACAGGAATGATAAGCAGATGCGCAGGCGCGCACAATAACACTAACTGTTTGCTTGATTTCCTGTTGCCATACCCGGCTTGAACTCTGACCATTCTCTGCCTGCTGTTATTGATAGACTGATCCTCCGTGTATGATCTGGCTTGTCTGACTCTACTCCAGTCTTCTGCTTCCAGCCTGAGTAGCTCCAGTACTGCTGACCTGCAACTACAGCATACCTGCATCCACTGTCCTGCATCCACAGCATACTTGTAACTGCGGTCCTGCATCTACAGCTTACCTGCATCCGCTGTCCTGCATCCACAGCATACCTGAATCCGCTGTTCCTGCTGCTCATCAGCTACCACTACCGCTACCAGCGAAGGACTTTGCAGGCACGCTTACCTTAGCATGCTCTCTCGGCCACTGTTGCAACTCCAGTGGTCCTTGATCCGGGGCTGTACAAGAGGTCTCCCTCTACTCGTCAGACTCTCCCAGACGGTACATTACACATTGCGGCTCAAACAAGCTGTGTACAGCCACTGTATAATATTTATAGCTATTGTCATTTAAATGATACCCTTTCATTTCTATTTCAAAATAAAGACCACCACCTCTCACCCTCTTATAGTGTGGCTTAATCAAGTTGCTTACATATTGTACTGCCACTGAACTGAAATATTTTTTGGTTATTGTCTCTCAAATAATACAGTTTCATTTATTTTTAAGGATAAAACCTGTCTCATCTCTCTCTCTCTTATAGTGCGATCTAACCAAGCTGCTTACATACTGTCCAACCACCAAACAATATTGTGGCTATTGACTTTCAGACAATACACTCTAATTTTTTATTGCAGGGTAAAGCCTGCTTTATCTCTGCCTCTTCTTACACACTGTATGGTCTATTGTCTCTCACAAAAATACACTTTCATTTCTATTTCAAGATTACACCTGCTTAGTTTTCCCTTTTACACTATGGCTTTACCAAGCTACATATATGCTGCCCAACCACTGAATAATTTTTGTAGTTATTGTCTCTCAAATAAAATACTACATAATACTACATACCTTGTCTATTTCTATTTTCTGCCTATTCAAGTGCTCATATACTGTTCTTAAACTTGCCAATTTCTACCAAAAACATACCTAAAGTCTATATTTTGAAAATGTTGAGAATATTTTGGAAAAGCAGGGATAGGGGGATGTCCAGAGAATGTAGTGTTGTAGTTTTGAAGTATTTTTGTGCACTCTGTTTTGATATTTTGCTAATTTTTCAAGACAATGCAGTGTGGCACTGTGAATAAAAAAGCTCACAAACTTTACTATGAAACTTTTTGTTTTGCCACTGGCCAATTTTTGCAATGTTGATGGCTACAGTAAACATTCCAATTGCTTTTAGACTTATTGTGGCTGCTACTTCCTCTATTCAATTCAGGCCTATTTCTGCTTAATAAAACAAAAAAAAGATGTTGTAGCCAAAATTACATAAAAAGCCTTTTATAAGATGAAATGTATCAGATTGAGTAGCTGCTGCTCTATTTAAGCCAAGATAAATGTAGAAGTTAAAAAAACAATTTACACATTCAAAATATGTGATGCCAGCATACAATGTCACCAATGCTGTCTGTGAAAATTGTAGTTTTCTGGAACACCACATACAACCTAAAGTAGTTGTAAACCTAAGACATTAATTATGAACAAAGAATAGAGTGTACTTGACTTAATCCAGAGCACTAAGTGTCATTTCTTTCTGCTGACTTTTTCTTATGGTATCTGCATGAGTCACTTCTGACAAGTTTTCAAGACACCAAGAGGTAAAAAAGGT
Organism: Lithobates septentrionalis; assembly: GCA_037952835.1. Lineage (NCBI taxonomy): Eukaryota > Metazoa > Chordata > Amphibia > Anura > Ranidae > Lithobates > Lithobates septentrionalis. The sequence goes on from JBBDGP010001535.1 coordinate 1,592,655, forward strand.
GACAAGGGAGGGAGTTCCAGCCCACAACCTGATTGACAGCTTCTGATCTATCCCTGTGTGTTGTCTGAAGGGGTAATGTCTCTTCCCTCCAATCAGCTTTCACTGAGCTCTGCAGAGTGTAACTACATCTCCCTGCCACCTGCTTTTTATAGCTGAGAAATTCTGTATACAGTTTGCACTTTGAATGGATGTATTGGACAGATGGTGACAGATAAACAGGTACAACTTATGTAGGAGGATTTGTTTAATCTCTGTGTATCACCTGAGGCCAGTCACTCCACTGGGTGTATGTAGACCTTACAACCACTTTAAAGGCATTGTCCATGTAATTGAATGGGTTTGTGTTTTTTCTATTTTTTCCTTTGAAGTTGCAATGGAGGGACCCTCTCGGGGGCTTTGCCAAGCTAGCAGATTGAATGGTGACATAATCTTAGAGCTCTGATAACATGATCAGTTTCTGCCCTCAATTGTGACCACTTTTGTTAAAATTGGGAAAACTGGCAAGCATCCACAGACACAGAGGATCCCTAATCTCTTTGGAACTTGGTTGAGCAGAAATATTGCAGAGATATTTTGGTCTCAGCATTGCAATGTGTGGAATAGCTTTGATTATATGTTATCTCATTTATAACATTGCTCAGACTGATACTGGAAACAGCATTTTATTCTTTCAAAATGTAGTTATTTTTCTACCTAAATTTTATTTAAATTTGTGTTATATATTCTCTGTCCCTATTACTGAGCTAAGATGCAGGAATTTGCTAAGCTCCTATGTAGGCACCTAAGTGTACAGTGTCTGGATATTTAGTCTTTACAGTGTTCCTGAAGTGCGAAGTATAATTCTTTCTTTCCAAAAACATTAGATGTACAAGGTGCCAATACAGTACTAATTAGTCATGTGGTCTTCTAACCTCAGAATTTTACACACGAGGCAGACACAGGTCTCCTTACTGAATGTTTCTGCTTTATAAGTAACCAACTAAAAAAGTATGATGTATCTTTCTACCCATTGGGTTATATTGTTAGCACCCTTAATTTAGAGACAACCTGTAGAATAGTCCACACATGCCTCTGGTCTGCCCGTATCAGAATATGCAAAGAAATGTTAGAGATTTAATGCCCATATAGAATATACAGTACATTACCAAAGTAAACAACAATCACCGAGTCATCCCAAATTAAACTATCTATTACTTAAAACTTGGTGGTGCAGTGTGTGTCAAATGTATGTACTGTACCTGTATAGAACTTGTGCTTAAATTTGGTGCAATGCTTTTACAACTGTTGCATACATCAAGAGAACTTGTGGTCTAAACTTGCTATTGGAGAACATTTTTTTTCAAGGTAACATCTTTAATGGAGACTTCACAAATTACAGTACCAAAATCATTAACTATTGATTACGATTTTCTATTGTTTTGTAGGTAAAGTTGGATGTACTATACAAAGAAAGAAATTGCAGTTTAAAAAATACACTGTGGTGTCGTGGTTAGGGCTGCTGCCACACATTATACGCTTCATGGGTTTTATTCCATAGTTGTTTTTGACTTGACATTTTTTTTTCCAGTGTTGCATTTTATCATTTTTAAGGTCCATAAATTGTGTTTCAAACACATATCTTACAGGACTCAGAACCTGAGAAATAAAAAGTGGATACTTTACTGTATTCCATTGTTCTTTTTTTATGTTTACTTGATCATGATTTAGTGAGCATACCTCCAAACTATGCCTAACATAAACATTTTTTTTTGTTCAATAACATCCAAAAATATAAGTAGATTATTTTTTAGAATACTATGCTATTTTTTATTTTACCAGCACACACATTTAAATTTATGATGGTTGATATGAAGGACTAGACTGGAGAGCACAAATACATGTATATACTTCTTTGTGGGTCCATTCTGACTTCTCTCTCTCTGCACTCCAGAAGAGCGTTGGTCTTAATTAGGGATGAGCTTCGAGTTCGAGTCAAACTCATGTTCAACTCGAACATTGGCTGTTCGCAAGTTCGCCGAACAGCGAACAATTTGGGGTGTTCGCGGCAAATTCGAATGCCGCGGAACACCCTTTAAAAGTCTATGGGAGAAATCAAAAGTGCTAATTTTAAAGGCTTATATGCAAGTTATTGTCATAAAAAGTGTTTGGGGACCTGGGTCCTGCCCCAGGGGACATGGATCAATGCAAAAAAAAGTTTTAAAAACGGGCATTTTTTCAGGAGCAGTGATTTTAATAATGCTTAAAGTCAAACAATAAAAGTGTAATATCCCTTTAAATTTCGTAGCTGGGGGGTATCTATAGTATGCCTGTAAAGGGGCGCATGTTTCCCGTGTTCAGAACAGTCTGACAGCAAAATGACATTTGGAAGGAAAAAAGCCATTTAAAACTACTCGCGGCTATTGCATTGCCGGTCCGACAATACACATAGAAGTTCATTGATAAAAATGGCATGGGAATTCCCCACAGGGGAACCCCGAATCAAAATTTAAAAAAAAAATGACATGGGGTCCCCCTAAATTCCATACCAGGCCCTTCAGGTCTGGTATGGATATTAAGGGGAACCCCGGCCAAAATCAAAAAACAAAATGATGTGGGGGTCCCCCTAAATTCCATACCAGACCCTTCAGGTCTGGTATGGATTTTAAGGGGAACCCCGCGCCAAAAAAAAATGGTGTGGGGTCCCCCCAAGAATCCATACCAGACCCTTATCCGAGCACGCAACCTGGCAGGCCGCAGGAAAAGAGGGGGACGAGAGAGTGCCCCCCCTCCTGAACCGTTCCAGGCCACATGCCCTCAACATTGGGAGGGTGCTTTGGGGTAGCCCCCCAAAACACCTTGTCCCCATGTTGATGAGGACAAGGGCCTCATCCCCACAACCCTGGCCGGTGGTTGTGGGGGTCTGCGGGCGGGGGGCTTATCGGAATCTGGAAGCCCCCTTTAACAAGGGGACCCCCAGATCCCACCCCCTGTGTGAAATGGTAAGGGGGTACTTTTGTACCCCTACCATTTCACTAAAAAACTGTCAAAAATGTTAAAAATGACAAGAGACAGTTTTTGACAATTCCTTTATTTAAATGCTTCTTCTTTCTTCCTTCATCTTCTTCTTCTGGTTCTTCTGGCTCTTCTGGTTCTTCCTCTGGCGTTCTCATCCAGCATCTCCTCTGCGGCGTCTTCTATCTTCTTCTCCTCGGGCCGCTCCACACCCATGGCATGGGGGGAGGCTCCCGCTCTTCTCTTCATCTTCTTCTCTTCTTCTTTTCTTCTTTTCGTCTCTTCTTCATTTTCTTCTCCGGGCCGCTCCGCATCCATGCTGGCATGGAGGGAGGCTCCCGCTGTGTGACGGCGTCTCTTCATCTGACGGTTCTTAAATAACGGGGGGCGGGGCCACCCGGTGACCCCGCCCTCCTTTGACGCACAGTGACTTGACGGGACTTCCCTGTGACGTCACAGGGAATGCCACAGGGAAGTCCTGTCATGTCCTGTGCGTCAGAGGGGGCGGGGTCACCGGGTGGCCCAGCCCCCCATTATTTAAGAACCGTCAGACGAGGAGACGCTGTCACACAGCGGGAGCCTCCCTCCATGCATGGATGCGGAGCGGCCCGGAGAAGAAAATGAAGAAGAGAAGAAAAGAAGAAGATGAAGAAGAAGATGAAGAAGATGAAGAGAAGAACGGGAGCCTCCCCCCATGCCATGGGTGCGGAGCGGCCCGAGGAGAAGAAGATAGAAAATGCCACGGAGGAGATGCTGGATGAGAATGCCGGAGGAAGAACCAGAAGAGCCAGAAGAACCAGAAGAAGAAGATGAAGGAAGATAGAAGAAAGAAGAAGCATTTAAATAAAGGAATTGTCAAAAACTGTCTCTTGTCATTTTTAACATATTTGACAGTTTTTTAGTGAAATGGTAGGCCCTTACCATTTCACACAGGGGGGGCCGGGATCTGGGGGTCCCCTTGTTAAAGGGGGCTTCCAGATTCTGATAAGCCCCCCACCCGCAGACCCCCACAACCCCTGGCCAGGGTTGTGGGGATGAGGCCCTTGTCCTCATCAACATGGGGACAAGGTGTTTTGGGGGGCTACCCCAAAGCACCCTCCCAATGTTGAGGGCATGTGGCCTGGTACGGTTCAGGAGGGGGGGGCGCTCTCTCGTCCCCCCTCTTTTCCTGCGGCCTGCCAGGTTGCGTGCTCGGATAAGGGTCTGGTACGGATTTTTGGGGGGACCCCACGCCGTTTATTTTATTTTTTTTGGCCGGGATTCCCCTTAATATCCATACCAGACCTGAAGGGCCTGGTATGGAATTTAGGGGGACCCCCACGTCATTTTTTTTTTTAATTTTGGTTCGGGGTTCCCCTGTGGGGAATTCCCATGCCGTTTTTATCAATGAACTTCTATGTGTATTGTCGGACCGGCAATGCAATAGCCGCAAGTAGTTTTAAATGGCTTTTTTCCTTCCAAATGTCATTTTGCTGTCAGACTGTTCTAAACATGGGAAACATGCGCCCCTTTACAGGCATACTATAGACACCCCCCAGGTACGAAATTTAAAGGGATATTACACTTTTATTGTTTGACTTTAAGCATTATTAAAATCACTGCTCCTGAAAAAAACGGCCATTTTTAAAACTTTTTTTTGCATTGATCCATGTCCCCTGGGGCAGGACCCAGGTCCCCAAACACTTTTTATGACAATAACTTGCATATAAGCCTTTAAAATTAGCACTTTTGATTATTCATGTTCGTGTCCCATAGACTTTAACGGTGTTCGCGTGTTCGAACAAATTTTTTGTCTGTTCGCATGTTCTGGTGCGAACCGAACAGGAGGTGTTCGGCTCATCCCTAGTCTTAATTACCTCCTCTTTTGTAAGATGTGACCGGTCTTTATTTTATTTTTTAATTTGGCAATATAGAAGTGGTGCAAATTAGAACTACCTGAATCTGGTGCACAAGTCACTGCCAAAACAAATCTGTTGCAGATGTTTCTTGAAATAGGTGTAACGCATTAACAAAAGCAATTAATGCCAGAAAACTGGTGCAACAGCTTTATGAATTCTCCCCATTGTATTCTCTTTATTTTCTCGTCAACCATCTGTGGAAAGGAATCTCTGAAGACTTGTAAATTACATTGGAATGAGCCAAATTTACCTGTTTGGATCTGTGAATGTTACTGTAGTTCGGGTGCTGAATCCAAACCCTACTGGAGTCAATGGTAGTAGAATGTTAAAAAAACAGTGAATACAATTTTCTAGGGTAATAGACAAAGGATTGTGAAACAAATGGCACAGGAAGTTGGGCATTGCCTTGGGAAACATCTACTAAAACAAAAAAATATTTGTTTTTGACAGGAAGCAGCTATTAATGCTTAAATGGCAACATAAAAATGTAAAATTAAATAAAATAACACACCTGGGGGGTGCCTTGAACCAGTCTGTGAAATGGCACAGCTGTATGATGTACTCAAAATGATTGTACACAAATTACATCTATTGGTCTCTACTGCTAAAAAAAACAAAGGAGTAGGGACTCATGGTAATGTCATTGACCAAATAGGGATAGGACATGACTCTATTTGGTCAATGGCATTACAGGGATCAACGGGCATTGTTCCTCATGACTGATCTGATACTGCATCCCTGGATGAAGTAATTAACAATGAATTTACATCAAGGAACTTGTCAAAAACGGTGTCTGTGTGTTTATTTATTTTTCACTTTTTTGTGAATGAGTAGGTATACCATGTACCACTTATTGACAGGAGGTGGCAGTATCTGCGGACTCCCTTATTGTTAGGGCTTCAAAATTCTGATCGGTACCTCTCCTACAAACGGCAAGCCAGGGTTGTGGAGAAAAGGAGGCAAAGTATTGCCTTTCTGAATCCAGATTGCTTATCAAGCCAAATAAATCATTCTAGTTTACTCTCAAAAGTAAGGGAATAAACAGGTGAACTAAATGGGATTGTTTGAAACACATAGCAGTCTCAGTAATATATTCATTTTGATAATAACTATTCGTTCTAGCCAGGAGAATGAGATATTTTTACATTTTTTAAGATCTTATGTGACCTACATTAGTAAGGGTGTGAAATTCAGTATGAACAATTGGGACAAGGAGGGAGGCAAGTTAAGTACTTATTATGAGAGTACATTGAGGTAAGGGGGTAATTTTGTTTACTTGTCTGATGGGAATGCAGCTTGGTGGTCATTGCAGTTGATTTGAAACAAATCATTTTCAGATTGGACAGCATAGCATATTGGGCCTGTATTAGTTTAGGACAAGAGGTATGGGATCACGTTCTAAAAAGCACATCATCTGTGAATGCAACCAATTTATTTTTGTGTCTGATGGATAAAGAGTAGTACACATATAAACTCATCTGGCCTAAAAATGTAAAGGAATGTCTCTAAGGTTAAAATAGATTATAACAGGAAAAGGGGGCACCTCTGTCTGGTTCTATTTTAAATTATAAAAGCTTCTTACAAGGTGCCATCAACTCATTTGGTTTCAAGTAAATTGCATTGGTTTGGAAGGGAAATATTATCCTATAATCCCAGAATGCGTTCTCTGCAGCAACTGGAAGCAAAATATTTCCAGCTGCTGACACTGGGACCAGTGCATTGAATTTAGTGTCTTAATAGTATTATCCTGGCTTCCCTGCTTGGAATGAACCCCACCTGGTCTGTATGTAGCAGGGAAGGCATTTATAGAAGAAGGAGATCTGACAAACTGACAACATTTTTGTGAACAATTTGGGATCCATATAAGGGAGAGAGATGGATCTGTCAAAGCTGTGGGTCCCTCCATCCTTATGGATAACCACTATGTGTGCCTCAAAAATGAATGGTGGGAGGAGTCAACCTGTATTAAAACTATTGATTGCCTTAAAGGAAGTATATAGTATGTTGTCTTCAAACATCCTACAATACTGTGAAATGAGGCCATCAGGCCAGAATTTGGTTTGGGGCAATACTTCTCTAACTTTGGCATGTTCACTTTGTTGAGAAAAATTTAAATATCCTCTTTATGTTTAGTATTACAAGAATGTACTGCTGGACCATGTTCTAAATTATGAAGGGGGACAAAAATAATCATGGAACTCCTTTGTGAATAAGCTTGAACACTTAATTAGATGTCTTTTTGGAGGTTGAATTAGAAAAAACATAGGTTTGCTTGTGTGTCTTTTGTAATACTCTCATCAAAAGTGTTCCACACTTTTTAGTTATTTCATACATAGTAATTAAAATTGCTACTTTGACAATCCCTTGCCTATTAGCCTTGAAAATCACCAGAACTGATTTTAAAGCAGACCTTCAGTCATTTATTCAACTTTCCCTCTAATAAATCTTCTTCCCTTGTTGCTTTAACTTTGGATAGTAAAACATTTTTTTTCTGCCAGTAAATACCTTATACAGCCCATTTCCTGTTTCTTGTCTGATCATTAGCCTAGGCTTATGACATCATGCACAGCTCTCAAGCTCACTCTCATGTGAGTTTGCCAGGAAGGGAGGGGGGTTAAGTCATAAGAGGGCCAATGAAAGCTGTGGGGCTGCAGAGCTGTTGGTGTGCCTCTGTGTGTCTGTGTAAATCCAGGAAGTGAACAGGCAGCAGGTTTAGCTGCCCACAGTTAAAATCGATGCAGCCATACTCAGTGGAGGGAGATTTCTGCGGCATATTTGGCAAGTATAGAATCACAGTATATATAAAATAATATGCAAAGTTGTTGGAGGGAAGCTTCAGAATGGCAAAGATGTTTTTATTACAAATCATGTGAGCAGACTGCAGTTCCTCTTTAAGGATTTGGCTCCCCTGATTCAGTGAGGTTCAGATCATCATTCAGAACTTCAGCACACTTTGTTGAATCCTGTGAACTGAACCCAGGTATGTTTGGCTCATACTTAATCTGTAGTTACACCCCCTGGTCTAAAAAATGTATCAGACATACTGAGCCTCAAAGTAACCTGCACCTGCTGTGCTGTTACTTTGGATAACCTGGAAACCTTTTGTCATGTATTACATTTTTCAAGGAATTTAATAAGTATTTGTTTATCTTTCCTATATATTCCTTTTAAACTAATCACAACAGCCAAAATAATGCCTAAAACACAAAAGGGCGCAGCGTTAAATATTAAAAAAACTTAAAAGAAAGTTCATAATAAAAATTCAAAATAGAAAGTTTATAAGAGGAGTCCAGTTGATATAATGTCCAAGTGGTGAATAAGAATTCTTGTGAGGAAACCTTCACCAACAGGTATGAACACACTGCCTATTACCGTAAATTGTGGACCACCCAATATAGTGGTCACTTGTGCTTATTACAAATCAGATTGCTCAAATTGCCAAATGCCAAAGCCTTCTTCCACATCAAATTGACTCCATATAATGGGGATTCTACCAGGTGTAAAATGCCAATAAAGCAGATAAACATCTCATGGTGCAGTATGCTCAGTTTATCAAAAGGTAATTCCAAAATACACACTCACTGTATAAAAGAGAAAAGCTTGCATGCAGGGGCGTTGCTAGGTCTACAAAAGATCTGGGACTAGAGCCCACAGCAGCGAAGTAAAGAAAGTTATACGCTTGGGCGGGCATATACATGTATATAATGTGTGTGTGTGTGTGTGTGTATATATATATATATATATATATATATATATATATATATATATATATATATATATATATATATATATATATATATATATATATATATATATATATATATATATATATATATATTGTATATTACATATATTATCATAACATCAGGGTTCCCAGTGAGCCTCCCCATTACATCAGTGTCCCCAGAGAACCCCCTTGCATCAGGGTCCCCAAAAGAGCCCCCCCTCTTACATCAGGGTCCCCAGAGAGCCCCCCACTTACATCAGGGTCCCCAGAGAGCCCCTCCTTACATCAGAATCCCCAGAGAGCCCCCACTTACATCAGGGTCCCCAGAGAGCCCCCACTTACATCAGGGTCCCTAGAGAGCCCCCCCTTACATCAGGGCCTCCATAGAGCCCCCTTACATCAGGGTCCCCAGAGAGCCTCCCCCACTTACATCAGGGACCCCAAAGAGCCCCCTTCCTTACATTGGGGTCCCCAGAGAGCCCCCTTCCTTACATCAGGGTCCCTCAGAGAGCCCCTTCCTTACATCAGGGTCCCCAGAGAGCCCCTTTACTTACATCAGGGTCCCCAGAGAGCTCCTTCCTTACATCAGGGTCCACAGAGAGCCCCCCACTTACATCAGGATCCCCAGAGATCCCCCCACTTACATTAGGGTCCCCAGGGAGCCCCTCCTTACCTCAGAGTCCCCAGAGAGCCCCCCTTGCCTCAGGGTCCCCAGAGAGCCTCCTCCTTACATCAGGGTCCCCAGAGAGCCTCCCCCTTACATCAGGGTCCCTAGAGAGCCCCTTCCTTACATCTCTCTGCTCTCTCGCCCGCCCAGCTCTCCCGTACTGCCTGCCCACTCTCTGGTGCTGCCCGGCTGCAGAGAGGCCACGACCATGGCCGTCTCTGAGAGACTCGGGGCTTTGGGCCCCAGATTCGGGGCTATAGCCCCAAAAGCCACCCCCTAGCAACGCCCCTGTTCGCATGTATCAATGATAAAAACAAGGATGTTTCCAACCCACAAGATGGCCAACCTCAGTGCACGGCGACGTCACATGATCCTAGCTCCACCCAACTCGTATCGTCATAGAGATGTCATCAGGGGCATAATGCTTTTATTGCAATATTCTTTATTATACATTTTACTGTGTTAGAAAAAAATGAAAAGTCTTGAAGTGTATGTCAAGCCAAAAAACTTTTTTTTCTAGTTTTATTCTAGCTTTTAAAAGAGGATACGGATAAGGAGGTAGGATAAGAGTCCTTGTTGGGTTTTTAGTGCTATCAGGGACTCAGTTAGAGATTTTTACCCTCACCATGATGATTACCATTTAACCAGACAGGACCTAGTAGAGAATCTGCAATGGGGACAGAAATAAAAATCTTACATGGCTTCTAACCTTTCCGATACTAAAAAAAAAACATTTTTCTTTCTGTCTGTGTTTCTGTAAGAGAGTTCTCCCACTTCCTGTCTGGTAAAATGATGCCAGCAAGACAGGATATGGGGTAAATCTCCCTACCAGAGCCCTGGAAATCAGTAAAAACCTGACAAATGTTCTAACACTTTCCCACTCAATCTGAAACCAAGAAGGCTTGGGCCATACATGTACTTTAGCTGCATGAAATGGCCTGCAATGGCTCTTGGAATGAGTTATGCAAATATCAAAATTCCTTGATAGGTGGGTTTGGAGCAGTGAACATTCCTTCACAGACTGCATTTGCCAAAACACCTTAGTGTGAAACCTTTTATCAAACATAAAACAATATCATAAGCTGCACTCACATGTTAAAAACATATGCAGGCTTATCAGGTATATATAGATGTCCTCGCTCCTATCTCCAACCACTCTGGTGTACATAAATTCAAGAATTAAAAGATTAACATAGTGCATGAACTGCAAAAAAACTGATGCTTTATTTAAAACGCTGCTAAGAATAAAACTCACATTTGTAGGTGCACTTCCTCCAGTGCACTTGGGCCAATGGCTTAACACAATTAGGTTGTGTGGTACTAGTAATGGTCACTGGGGTATTCACAGCAACTTGGCTCTGGGAGATGCAGTTACTAGCTGCTTTTGTGTGATGATGTCACGAAGCTCCGCCCCAACGTATTTAATCAATTAACATGTGACTTCCTCAAAGAATGTGATGGATAGACAAAGGCTCAAAGACACACAGCTAGCTGACTCCCACAGTTGCTGACAGGCAAAGAATGTGGTGCCCACGCTGCCGGGACCTCTCGTGATTGTTGTGTTCCACCCTCCAGGTGGAATTGTAGAGAGCAGCAGTGTCCTGTGTGCACCTATAAACCAGCTATCTTTCATTCATGAACTTTTAGCTGATGGACTACATATCACTCAGTTGAAGGTTGTGTGGATCAGTGCATGAACTAGTGTTTTTTTTGGTTCATAAACTGCATTTGCATGCAGACCATTTAGGGTAATGTCTACATATGATGATCAGCCTCCACGACTGAAAGAACTGAAATCAAATGAATGGAAGGTGTGGGCCAGTTAGGCCATGTTTACACTTCAGAATTTGTAATAGCAGGCAGGTGTGGGCACTCCAAATGTGGTGCAATTTTGCCACAATTGTTGTGTTTCTAAATATACGTGTCAAAATGGTCCTAGCTCAGGGCCCAAATTTGGTCCCCGAGCTTCTTTTCCATGACAAATGCACATAGGACAGCCCATTCAAGGGAATGCACAACATGCAGAAGCGCATAAGATTTAAAAAAAAAATCACTAAAATCACAAAAAAAAACAAACAAAAAAAAATGGGAATGTGCGTTTCCTCTACGCAAAATGCGAACGGGGCCTTAGACTTAGAAGGAAAGTGCTAGATGATGCTGGATGTCCTCCAGACAGTAAATGGGACAGGCTCTATCTGATTTGCTGGAGCTTCTAATTAATGAGAGTTTCTCACAGTGTGCAGTGCAATAAAATCAAAGTAGTTTCAATATGGGAAAGGATCATGTACAACTGTGCAAGACTGAAGGTAAGGCTAAAGTTCAGCTTTTAACATGTGCTTTCTTTTTGTTTTCAGTAATGGAGATATTCGTATTTGCATTTTTGATAAAATGTTTTTCTTCCTAGGCATTGGACAAGGAAAGAAGATGCATTTGCTTTTCTATCTCTTTGTCTCTCTTTTTTTTTTTGTTAAGAAAAGGCACAGAATGACTTCATTTATGTAAACTGGAAAAACGCATAATAAATTCAATCCTGTAACTTCTCATTAAGTTGTCAGGGGAAAACAAGGACTGTCATCCTGGTGAATTTATGAAAATTTGATGTGATGCGAGCAGGAGCAGAATCTGCACAGTAGAGATCTGAGCCAGAATCATGTTGTCATAAGGTGACAATGTCTCTAGTCCCATTCCTGTAGCTGTCAATTACGCATCACCTTCCAATCTAATAGTTAAATAAATTAGGGACCTGTAGCTAATAGCATACTACTACACATTATAGTAGTTATTAAATGTGACAGACTCACCCGGGACAGAGACTTTTGGAGGGGACTGAATGCTAGGGAGCCTGGGCAGTCGGCCCCTCTCTCCAGCAACAAGCTGATGTAGTAAAGCTTCTACTCCCAGCTGAATTACTGGGTGCTGGCCTCTGCCTAGCACCTACAGTGTCTCTACAGCTTCAGGAAGCTGGGGCTCTGCCCCACACCTACTGATGTCAACTATTCCTTGCAGCCAAGAATGGAGATCATGCGTTCACTCTTCCTGACTAATGCATGTCCAGACCAGGTAGAGGGTCTGGGACCTTGTTAGGCGACCTTTGATGGGGGAGAAATGTGACAGACTCACCAGTACAGAGGCTTTTGGAGGGGACTGAATGCTAGCCTCTTGCCTACCCACTATGGGCCCTGGCATTTGAGGGAGCTACAAGTATTTAGGAAGATATTCTGTTATGTAATGCAAAAGGACATTATTAAGGAGGCCATGATGGTCTCTGCCAGCTTGGGACTCAGTGGACAGATGTCAGTGAAAGGAATGCTGATTAATGAGATCTGGAAAGCCCGGCTCTTTCACCCAATAATTTATTGTGCTCATTAGCACACCTTTGTCCCCTAGCAAACTGTTGGGGGATGTGTTTATACTTATGTGTATTGTAAGTTGTAAGTGAGGAGAAGGCAAGTCTACCCTGAAAGGTCATATCTCTGAGTCACCAAGTCTGGGTAAACGATTAGATAACTAGCTCATGTTAATTAATGTTTCTGGTTACAGGTGTATTGTTAGAGTAATATGAGCAGGAGGGGGGGACCTCCTCTTCAACTGTCTATAAGACTGTATTCTTGTTCTATTAAACAGTTTATGTTCAGCAACCAAACTAGTATTTCCTTGTTTGTTGTTGCGAGCGGTTGGAATATCTGATATCTATATTCAGACTGGGAGGAAACGGTATATGACGAAAGCACTCAAGCGGAGTGTGGGACATTTCGTCAAATTAATTTTTATTTTTTTTAACTCGTGTTTGTATCTGTGGCATGCAATGCATTCTTTAGCACAGATAGCAAACTTTTTGCTCCAACTGATGAAAGCCTTTTTTGTACATGTTAGTATGTGTTACATAAAGTTTAATCTGAAGCAAGAAAAAAAAATACACTTGACCAAAAACAATAGTCTAATGATAGTCATAGGTGTGCGCAGCCTATTGTATTAGGGTGTGCACCCCAAATCTCAAACACACGTGTATGTGTGTATATATATATATATATATATATATATATATATATATATATATATATATATATATATATATATTTTTTTTTTTTTTATACTGTAAATATATATATATATATATATATATATATATATAACACAGACACACACTCAAATAAATACATTTAAACAAACATTTTAAAATGTATTAAACCATGGACAGAGTCAGTCGAGAAATGAATGGTGTCACTAGAGCAGAGGTTGGTGCCAGTAGGACAGTGGATGCTGTCAGTCAGTAAAGCAGTGGATGGTTTCAGTAGGGCAGAGATTGGTCAATTGTTTTATTTTTATAATTGTATTTTTTGGAGAACCCCATTGAGGGACTTTGATGAAATATCAAGGGTTTGATGTCTCCCTTTTAAGATAGAGAAAGGGACTGAGGACAGAGATTCCCCAGTCCCTTTCTCTGCAGCCTCAGCTGTACTGGACAGTGGGTGAATGTGAAGTGCTCTGTGCTAAGCAGCTTCCTGTTCATTCACAAACTAAAATATAGTAAACAGTTTACTATGCTTCAGTTATGAATGAACACAGTGAGTGATCAGTACTGATCACTCACTGTATTCATTGAGAAAAGGAAGGGGCTGGTAAATTACGCAGGGAGCCTGGGCAGCAGGGGGGAATCTGCACCGCACAGGGTGATTAGGGTGGGCCCAGGCACATCGGGGACACACCCTTTGCGCACACCTATGATTAAGGTCAACTTGAAGGGGGCTGAATTGAGGCCCCTAATATCACCAACACACATGGACGGATTGGCACTTGGAACAAGCCCGGTGTCAGCCAACACGGCCAGATAAAACCATATTAAATGAAAAGACAATTTGAGAAATTCAATAAAAGATTCATGAGTAGCTTATAAAAAGTCCATAAGGGCCATCCACATCCACCTTGAAGCAAGACCAGTGGTAAGCAAGAAGCAGCTCTGGAACAACTGAGGAAAAACACAGGCGCCAATCTAAGTGTAGTGGATAGGTAATTTTTTACAAACGTGGACAAAGGTCACAAGATAAGCACAAAAGTGCAATAGCGTCCATGAAGCTTGTGTGTCAGGATGATTTCTGTGGTGTGGCACTTGGGAGTACCGTGCCGGTGGATGCCAAGGCTTCCTGGAGTCCTGGAACGCGCAGGGAGCTGATGATGACGTCACTTCCAGGACACGGTGAGGGAACAGGCAACTCGTTTACGGAACATGTGCTCCTTCTTCAGGCCTAGCTGATGCCATTCTGGATAAGGACTTATACGCAGTATAGCCGCTGCGGCTGGGTCTTAAAGTCCCGCGGCTTTAGAAACACATAAATTACAATTGCTATGGAGGTGGAGCTTGTCTATATCGTGATAGATATTATCTGGGACTGTATGAACAGATTCAAAACAAAATAGTTACCTGGCAAAATATACAAGGGAGGTACAAGACAATAGAAGGATGAAATAGAAATGGATGCAAATAGACATAGAGTTATGGATACAATTGAACATGAAGAAAATTATAATAATGTAAAGAAATGATAATGGAAATTTAATATACAAATGAAAATAAGAATGATAATCATAATAACAAAAATAAAAATTATAATAACAATATTATTAATAATAATAATAATAATAATAATAATAATAATAATAATATTTTTATTTTTATTTTTGTTATTATGATTATTCAAGTATGCCCCCATGTGTTAAGGAGGCTGAAATAATGGTGTATTCAGACACATCTGGCTTATCATAGAGATACTATAGTGACTGGCCAAAGACAACAAACATGCCCAGTGTTTTACCCCAAGACCAATTGGCCAGGGACATAATTGCACTTTGTTGGTGTCCATGGACATGATGACTGTTAGCCAGTCTGGATGATTTTCTTCATCTCATGTTCACAGATACAGCCATGGTAGGTTTAAAAGAAACCATCAAGAAGGCCACCCCAGTTTTAGGCTGTGCTAAGTGCAGTCAGGTGGTATGAAGCTTCATGGTCATTACTGTGCATTATACTCAAATTTTTATCACAAATTCTTTTTGTTTCACTACAGCTTTTATTTCATGGAGCCACTGCATTTCCCGCATTCACCTAACACTATTGATTTATTGAGTACATTGTATTTAAAAGAATATTGTACTGTATTTGTAATAATTTACAAAGATTATCACTTAGGTTAATTCTCCCCAAAATATTGTTCGCTTGTGGCTGGCACTAAATGTAAGATATCTATTTAGAAGCAGCAAAAGTAACCATTCTTGGTGTAGAAAAAATAACACCTTTGAGAAGAAATTCTGATTCATGGCTGTCAGTGCTTTTATAACTACTCCACGTCAAAAAATGTCAACTCCATAACCATGTGATATTTATGTATGTGAAATAAATTGAGATTTTTTATGGAAAAAAATGGATGTTATGCACTTTTAAGTTAATAATTTAGTGTTATTAACATTTATAGCATTTTCACTGTACTAGATGTATCTCTAGTTTACTTTATGGTAATTCATTACAGAAACCTGGTAATATAAAGCAGAATAAAACAGAGTAACATGAAACATAAAGAAGCAGTCATATCAAAACTGCAGTGTACTGCAGTTATAACATTTAAAGGATAACTAAACCCAAGCACAACAATGTTATATATTTCAGCATAAAATTCCTTAAATGTGGTGGTTGTAATAATTTTTCAGGCTAAGAAGATTTTTGCAGGTACAGAAAATACCTGTTGACATTGTCAGTAAGGCAGTGTCTTTATCACTCCCTGTGAGAAGAACTGGAAGCAAAAACAATGTTATCTTTCTTGATCTTGAGTAAACTACTAATTTCAGCACCCCCACTGAACCACCCACCCCATGAACTCCAGTCTGGGTGACAGCCATGACTCTCTCTTTTCATACACTGGAGAAATTAACATGGCCATCCAGGGACAAAAATGTGTTATTTTAAGGATTACCAAGTGAAAATAAAGGGGACAAATGCCTGAAAAAAGAAAATGAATGCAGCCCCTGCACCCAATGGCGGGTTAGCTGCAACATTTTTTGCTTTTGGGTTTAGATTCACTTTAACCACTTCAATACCAGGCACTTAGACACCTTCCCGCCCAGCCCAATTTTCAGCTTTCAGCGCTGTCACAATTTGAATGACAATTGCGTGGTCATGCTACACTGTACCCAAACAAATTTTTTATCATTTTGTTCCCACAAATAGAGCTTTCTTTTGGTGGTATTTGATCACCTCTGCGGTTTTTATTTTTTGCGCAACAAATAAAAAAAGACAGAAAATTTTGAAAAAAACACGTTTTTCTTTGTTTCTGTTAAAATTTTTTGTAAATGAGTACGTTTTCTTCTTCAATGACGGGCACTGATATGGCTGCACTGACGGGCACTGATACGGCGGCACTGATGGGCACCGATGAGGTGGCACCAATGAGGTGGCACTGATGAGGTGGCACTGACGGGCACTGATGATGGGCACTGATAGGCGGCACTGATGCGCACTGATAGGTGGCACTAATGGGCACTGATAGGTGGCACTGGTAGGTGGCACTGATGGGCACTGATAGGTGGCACCGATGGGCACTGATAGGCGGCACTGATGGGCACTCTAGGTGGCATTGATGGGCACTCATAGGTGGCGTTGATGGGTAGTTATGGGTGGCACTGGTAGTTGGCACAGATGGGCACGGATGGGCACTGATAGGTGGGCACAGATGGGCACTGACAGGTGGCACCGATGGACACTGATGGGTGGCACTGATGATTCTGATTGATGGCAGTGATGCCCCTAAGTGTGGCATTGCTGGGCATCACTGCAACATAATTGTGCCAATCAGTGCCCATTTGTGGGCACTGATTGGCACAGATTTGGCACTGACTGGGCACATGTGGATGGCCATGGGGTACATACCTGGCCATCCACATGTTTCCCTTCCCTGGTGGTCCTAGTGGCGATCCCTGGTGGTCCAGTGTGGTGATCTGCGGGGGGGCTGCGCTGATAAACAATCAGCGCAGACCCCCCCTGCCAGGAGAGCCGCCGATCGGCTCTCCTCTACTTGCGTCTGTCAGACGCGAGTGAGGAAGAGCCGATCAACGGCTCTTCCTATTGACAGCGTGATCAGCCGTGATTGGACACGGCTGATCACGTGGTAAAGAGCCTCTTTACCAAGATCGGTGTAGCGGTGTGTGTCAGACTGACACACCGATCCACCGATCGCCGCGATGCGCGCCCCTGCGGGCGCGCGGCGGCATGTTATCCTGAAGGACGTCATATGACGCCCAGTCAGGATAACTGAACCACCGCCCGGCCGTCAATCCGCTATAGGCCGGGCGGGAAGTGGTTAAGGACACTATGGGGTTATTTACGAAAGGCAAATGCACTATGCACTACAAGTGCAAACTACAAGTGAAAAGTGCACTTGAAATTGCACTGAAAGTGCACTTGGAAGTGCAGTCGCTGTAAATCTGAGGGGTAGATCTGAAATGAGGGGAAGCTCTGCTGATTTTATCTTCCAATCATGTGCAAGCTAAAATGCTGTTTTTTATTTTCCTTGCATGTCCCCCTTGGATCTACAGCGACTGCACTTCCAAGTGCACTTTCAGTGCAATTTCAAGTACACTTTTCACTTGAAGTTTGCACTTGTAGTGCAAAGTGGATTTGCCTTTCGTAAATAACCCCCTATGTCTCATAAACATGCTTTTTGTGTGTTTTGTGTGGGATGGCTCCTTCCTGTTCCAACATGATTGCACACCAGTGCACAAACAAGGTCCATACAAGACATGGATGA
The DNA here is from genome assembly GCA_037952835.1 of Lithobates septentrionalis. Lineage (NCBI taxonomy): Eukaryota > Metazoa > Chordata > Amphibia > Anura > Ranidae > Lithobates > Lithobates septentrionalis. Next base: position 1,610,730 of record JBBDGP010001535.1, read on the forward strand.
GCGAGTTTGGAGTGGAGGAATAAGACTGGCCTCCACAGAGTACTGATCTCAACCCAATAGAACACCTTTGGGATGAATTTGAGCGGAGACTGCAAGCCAGGCCTTCTCTCCAACATCAGTGCCTGACCTCACAAATGCACTTCTGGAAGAATGGTCAAACATTCTCATAGACACACATCTAAAACCTGTGTACAGCCTTCCCAGACGAGTTGAAGCTGTTATAGCTGCAAAGGGTGGGCCATCTCAATATTGAACCCTACAGACTAATGCCCCGTACACACGGTCGGACTTTGTTCGGACATTCCGACAACAAAATCCTAGGATTTTTTCCGACGGATGTTGGCTCAAACTTGTCTTGCATACACACGGTCACACAAAGTTGTCAGAAAATCAGATCGTTCTAAACGCGGTGACGTAAAACATGTACGTTGGGACTATAAACGGGGCAGTGGCCAATCGCTTTCATCTCTTTATTTATTCTGTGCATGCGTGGCACTTTGTCTGTCGGATTTGTGTACACACGATCGGAATTTCCGACAATGGATTTTGTTGGCCGAAAATTTTATATCCTGCTCTCAAACTTTGTGTGTCGGAAAATCCTAAGGAAAATGTGTGATGGAGCCTACACACGGTCGGAATTTCCGACAACAAGGTCCTATCACACATTTTCTGTTGGAAAATCCGACCGTGTGTACGGGGCATAAGACTGGGATGCCATTAAAGTTCATGTGCGTGTAAAGGCAGGCATCCCAATACTTTTGGTAATATAGTGTATATTGGCATTTCATTCAAAAGAATAGGTTGCCTTAATGCAAATCATGTTAGCTAGCATGTAATAACACAACAAACCAGAACATGATGGTGTAAATGGAAACTAAAGAATAGAGAGTTCAGAAGTGGCAGCCTTTGTATTTGTTAATTGAGGTTTCCTTTAATTATGTAATTTAAGCACAGCAATTGCGTCTGGATATAGATAGATAGATAGATAGATAGATAGATAGATAGATAGATACCTGTAGATAGATAGATAGATGAGACTGGAGCATTTCCTTCTTTTGTATTAACCACATCTGAAGGATTTCAGTCATAAATAGTATTAGCTGAAGATAGTAGAATAATATTCGGATGACTATTTGTGTGATATTGAGTTTAGCTCAAAGGTAATATTCTGTCTGATTGCAACTCCATATCATGTTCAGTGATTCAATAAACAAGGTTTCTGTTGAAGCTAACCTATATGTGGAATGTTACTTTATTGATTTATAACAGAACATACAGTGTATACCTTGTTGATCTATAATAAAGAGGAGTTTGTGGCTCAAAATGTATACCAATTTACTTTAACCACTTGTGGACCGCCTACCCACAATGTACTGCGAACAGGCACCCAGACGGGCAAAGCGACATACTGGTGCGTAACTGCATGTTTTCCAGGCCATTACCCCCCTCCTCCTCCCCCTAACACTGTGATTGTACACAGCGGGAGTCTGTCAGTAGGTCCTGGCCAATGATTCATGGCCGGGACTTGCTGATAGGCTGTGTCCAGAGGGAACAAGAAAGAGAAGAAACAAAGAGATATTTAGTAAAAGTCAGCAAATAATACACCCATTACACATTGTTAGGCACACAATCAACCCCTTTTTCTCCTTAGATGTTAACCCCTTCCCAGCCATTAGTACAGTGACAGTGTGTAGTGTTAGCACTGATCACTGTATTAGTGCCACTGGTGATGTCAGTGGCAGTTAGTCAGTTCCCACCCAGTGTCATTTAGTGTCAGATTGCCCTAATAAAGTCCCATTATAAGTTGCTGATCACCGCCATTAGTAGTATAAAAAAATAAAAATAAAATAAAAATGCCAGTATATACAGTATACCATAGTTTGTAGGCGCTATAACTTTCACCCAATCTAATCAAAAATATATATATATATATATATATATATATATATATATATATATATATATATTTAGTCAGCCAACAATTGTGCAAGTTCTTCCACTTAAAAAGTTGAGAGAGGCCTGTAATTGTCATCATAGGTATACCTCAACTATGAGAGACAAAATGTGGAAACAAATCCAGACAATCACATTGTCTGATTTTTTTAAATAATTTATTTGCAAATTATGGTGGAAAATAAGTATTTGGTCACCTACAAACAAGCAAGATTTCTGGTTCTCACAGACCTGTATCTTCTTCTTTAACTACTTCCCACCCGGCCAATGTACATAAACGGCCGGGTGGGCGCTCTCTCCTTCTGAGTGGACGTTCAGGAACGTCCCTCAGAAGGAGCGGGATCGCGCGCGCGCGTGCCCGCGCAGCGGCGCGATCCCGATGCGCTCGTGTCCCCCGGACACGGCGCATCTCGGATCGGCAGGAGGGCTCTGTGATTGGCCCTCCTGATCACATGACGGCCGTGTCCAATCACAGCTGTCATGTGATGTAAACACAGCCGGTTGCTAGGCGATCAGCTCTCCTCTCCTCTCCTCACACGGAAGTTGTCGCTGAGGAGGAGAGGAGAGGGGATCGCTGCAGCCGGCTGATGATCAGTGAGTATGAGCTGTTTTTTACAGCTTTTTACTCACTGATCACCAACCTAGTGTCAACACACACATGTAAATACATACATGTAAAACACACACATGTCCCCACATAATGTAAAACACAAACATGTCCCCACATAATGTAAAACACACATGTCCCCAAAACACATGTCCCCAAATAATAAAAAAAGCTGTCCCCCACATATGTCACACTAAAATCACATGTCCCAATGGTAATCTGCACACATATGTACGTGATCACCTGCACACATCTGTACATGATCATTTGCGTACATATGTCCGTGATCACACAAACCAATTATTATACACTTAACAGGATTTTTTTTATCAAAAACATGTAGCAGAATACATTTTGGCTTAAATTTATGACAAAATTCGATTTTACTGGATTTCTTTTAAAACAGAAAAAAGAAAATATTGTTTTTTTTCCAAATTTCCACTATTTTTACGCTTATATCGCAAAAAAAAAAAAAATGGAGTCGTGAATAAATACCACCAAAAGAAAGCTCTATTTGTGCGAACAAAATGATAAAAATTTCATTTGGGTACAGTGTAGCATGACCGAGTAATTGTCATTAAAAGTGCGAGAGCGCTGAAAGCTGAAAATTGGTCTGGGAAGGAAGGGGGCGAAAGTGCCCAGTATTGAGGTGGTTATGAGGCTTCTCTGTCCTTCACTCATTATCCTCATTATCCAATATTTGGAGCACCTGTGGGAAAGTGGGTGGGGAGGGAGATAACCATCTTGAGGGTATAGCCCTTTTTAGTTGCTAGAAGGATAAAGGCAGCTACATTTTGGGTGTGTCTGTGGATGCCAGAGAATGGTAGGCCCAGAAGATAATGAATCGGGTCCAGAGGGAGAGCAGTGTCAAATAAGTTTTGTAGGTGGGCCTGGATAGAGAGCCAAAATGGTTGAATCAGGGGGCACTCCCAAAAAAAGTGGAAATGAGAGCCAATGTCACCCCGGCATCTCCAACACACCCGGGGGGCCCTGGGATCATACCTATATATGATTTCTGGGGTTCCATACCAAAAGAGCAATATTTTGTAAGCTGTCTCTCTCTGCTTCATGCATCAGAACAATTTGGAATCAGCCTCCCATATCTTCTGCCATTGAGGGAGAGGAATGAGTCTTTTAACAGTTTGGGACCATGTTTTATCTTTGGCAATAATATGTAACACAATGATGGAGGCATAAGATAGAGACTGCAGAATGCACTTCAATCAGGAGAGAGATGTCAATGGCAGGCACTGGCTGCCATTGTAGGGGGGGGGGGGGCACAGACACTAATCACCAGTGTAAGGGGGGAAAAGACACTGACCACTAATAAAAGGAGGACCCAGACACTGACTGCCAATGTAAGGGGGGCACAGATACTGACCTTCTTATGTAAGGGGGCATAGACAGGGACCACCAAATTATGAGGTATAAACACTGACCACCTATGTATAGTAAGGGATCACAGATATTGAACACCAATGTAAGTTGGTACAATTGGGAACAAACGTAACTGCACATGTATAAAAAACATCTTTGCCATTCTGAAGCTTCCCTCCATCCACTTTGCATCTTATTTTATATATATACTGTGATTCTTGTCAAACTTGGGCAGAAGATTTAATATATGAAAAGTTGAAAAAATTACTGAAGGTCCGCTTTAAGTTTCACTTCTCCAGGGAGAATACGTTTATTGTTCGTAGCATGGGAATCCCATTTGAAGAAGTCTTTTCGATGAAACATGTCTGGGGCGTGGTTTCTCGGCATTCCATCGCATTGACATTAGACACCGCTGTCTGAAGAGGACTACACTGATCGGACTGCTGGGCTTTAGAAGGTTGGGTGAGAGATACACCAGTTCACACTTCAGGTCCGCTGTGACCGCGGTGCACCGTTGGATCACTGATCCTGTTGCTTGCTGTGCTTGCTGTGGATTTGCTAAAAGGCTTTTTTGTTTTAGTTTAAAAGTGAGTGTAACCATTGAAGTGTGTTTGGAGTGATTTTAATAAATCTGTCAAAATGGTATCACGCTATGTGGAGCACTTTATTCATTTATTTTTCACATATGGAGCTGGCTTGATTGCAGTCACGGTTCATCATATGCAACCCAGGTGTGGCTCAATTGCTGTTCTGCCGAACACGAGAGTGGGAGGCTATACAATCTGGTGGGCGCGCTCTTCAGAGGGAGTGGTGTTATTATCACGGTGGTGTGGTGGAAGAGTAGAAGATTTATCACAGGAAGATTGAAAAACAACTGTTAGGCTTGATTATATACGCATTTACTTCTTGCAATTTATTATCTATAGTGACACTTTTCACTGGGTGTTGATAACTAAAAAATTGTTTTCCATGTTATTAATTTTTGTATGTATAATTAGAGGGTCATAGGCATCATATAGCTTTGACTCATTAATTCACACAATTTATATTATATCTTTATCTGTACACATGTGAGAGGTATAGTTTTGGGATTTTGAACAATTCACGAATTTATATATTTAAGTGGCAGCTTTTTTCACTGTACACTGTGTATGTACACACATTTTGTATTTATTTGCACATTTTTTATAAGCTTTTCACTTCTCTTTGGTGCAGTGGAGTAAGAGGGTTTCAGGGGCAATTCATTTGTATATCTCTTGCTATCAACTACTGTGTAAATGTGACTGGCAGTGAAGGGGTTAACCACAAGGTGGCACTGTAGGGGTTAAGTGTGTCCTAGGGAGTGATTCTAACTGTGGGGGGGGGGGCTATGTGTGACCAGACACTGATCACCGCTCCCGATTACAGGGAGCTGTGATCAGTGTCCTGTCACTAGGCAGAACAGGGAAATGCTTGTTTACATCAGCATTTCCCCGTTCTCCCTCTCCGTGAGACGATCACGGGTATCCCCGCAGACATCGAGTCCGCAGGACCAGCGATCACACTCACGGAGGTCGCGGCGGGTGCATGCACACCCGCAAACCGCTTCCTAAAGGGCAACGTACAGGTACCTTAATCTGCCTGTACGTGCCCTTCTGCCGACGTATATCAGCGTGAGCCGGTCAGCAAGCGCTTAAGAAGTATTTTGCGGGTATAAGGTCTGTGGTAAATGTATACAGTGTGTGCACAGATTAGGCTTAGACTACATTTAACCAGGTTCTTTAGGCTAGGTCCAATATCCAGTGCAACAAGCCACACCCACTCTCTACCATGTTTTATCCTTTACAGGTTGCAGGTGTCGAAGTTGGGGTTATATCTGTGAGATTCATGGGGTATACAGAGGGTGCACAGAGGAGCTGAATGGGGATAGGTGGAGTTATGCAGAAAAATGCGGAGCTGGGAGGGTGGACACAGTGTGCAATGAAGGGCTCCCAATACTGATGTCAGTGCTGCCTGACTGCAGCTGTGAGCTGCTTGGATGGTTGGTCACCTGAACAGGAAGTCAGCATCTTAAGCCTCGTACACACGATCGGATTGTTGGCCAACAAAACTGTGGACTTTTGTCCGAAGGGCGTTGGCCCAAACTTGTCTTGCATACAAACGGCAAGAAATTGTCGGCCAACAAACACGAACGTACTGACGTACTACGTGGTTTTTCAGCTCTTTAGCGCCACCCTTTGGGCTCCTTCTGCTAATTTTGTGTTAGTAGATGTTTGGTGAGTGTTTGTTCGCACTTTTCATTTCGCTCTTTTCAGTTCGCACTTTTTATTTCACACTTTTAATTTTGTGCTTTTCAGTTTGTTTCTGAACGGCCGTTCGTCTACCAGACATGTTGTGGAATCGGAGGAGATAACATGTTATTTATTATTGGCCTTGGAGTTATTGCTTTGACATTATTTTTTTGGTTAAATAATGATTTGATTTGGTATATTTTCTATATTTTTGGATGCATAGAATGCACTTTTTGGTTAAGTTCTATTGGCAGACCGCATTTCTAATTGTATTTGTTTTCTTTTTTAATGCACAAAAAAAAATTGTGTAGAATAATACTTTGTAATGTGTTTTACTTCAAATGACAGTTTGGGAGTAGGCAATTACATTTAAAAAAATACAATGTAAAATTGAGAAGGGACACCAACATAGTTGTATCTTTGATCTTAAAAACTACGGGATAATGGTGTTGCGGTAACTTGCCCCCCCCCCCCCCCCCCCAAAAAAAAAAGAATAATAATATTATTCTTGATATCACTAGAAAAAAAAAGCCTTTGAAAATGTGTTTGCAATAACTCCATCAGTATCACCAGCAAAGCAGTTTCATTATTATCCCATTAAAAAAGAAGAGAATTGTGCGCTGCATTTCTAGATTTCATAATTTGCCACGTCACAAATGTTAATTCTCCATTACGAATGCTAGTTTACAAGACCGACCGCTTCTGGCTCGTCCTTGCTTCCGAGCATGCGTGTTTGTACTTTGGACTTTTGTCCGACGGACTTGTGTACACACGCTCGGAAAATCCGACAACACACATTTGTCCGCGGAAAATTTTAAAACCTACTATCCAACATTTATCCGTGGAAAACCCGACAACAATTGCCCGATAAAGCATACACACGGTCTGATTTTCTGCCAACAGCTTGTCATCACACATTTATCGTCAGAAAATCCGATCGTGTGTACGAGGCTTTAGAACCCTGCCAAAACATTTTGAAGAAGCACAAAAACAGAATTCAACAGATTATAGAGAAAATGAGGAATGTGCATAGGGTAGGCTTATTGCTGCATTTACCTCTATCTACCCAGAGTTAAATTTTAAATATATTACCTACAAATAGAGCTAATATATAATTAATGTGTCTCATAGATTCTTTGTTCTGTTCTCTCACTTAACAGTAGAATATAGATTTAGTATTTTTCATATTTTTTTTACTTGTAAGCCAATGTCAAAGGCAGCAATTAAAACTGTACATTACTAAAACAAGATTAGGTATACAACAGTAAAAAAAAAGTCTAGCATTCATGCGATTATTATTAAAGCAGATTAACTCTATTACATTATAGATACATTGAGAATATGATTTATTTAATTAGTGAAGTTGATATTATTGTGATTAATAATGTATTATTGGAATAGTAAAACCCTGCATGCTTATTTCATTGGGGGTTTCTCGAGAATGAAAAACTGCATTAATATTTTCTTAGAAGTATTTTGTTTGATCAGTGTATGCATTAGGGTTTTAAAGCTGTAGGATGTGTAAAAAGAAAATGCATTGCCTGTAGGTTATACATTTTTTTTCAGTAAGCAAATTAAACAGCAACATGTGCAGTCCAGAATTACTATGACTTATGCATATTGTATGCACAGATAATTATTTTTTTACATTTAACTATATAACATACAGTATAACCTGGAGACTGTGTTATTTTGTGTGGGAGAACTCTACTCAAGTGATTTGGGTGCATACATTCGTTACTTGTATAAGGTACATTTTAAAATATTATGTACTCTATTACTCACGCTCTCATTTTGGCTGCTGGATGTCGAGGGGGTAGACAGACAGGTCATGGGTCCAAGCTACTAGATAGCAGTAAGCTTATGTTTGAGTTGCTTTTGCCTTAGGATGTCTTATGTTTTTTCTCATCTGTTCATGTACTGATCCCCACACTAGATGCATTGTGTTTTTAAGTGCTAAACAGTAACAGATTATTTGGAAGGGATTTTACTGATACAGAAATGGGTGCTGCTATATATCTATACTCTATAAGTGCCTGTTTTTCATCTGTGCTCTGTGGTCATCAGATTACACGTTCTGCCTGTAATGTTGGATAATGTTTTAATCCAAGCAACCTAAAAGGAAACAATAAATATGTACCTTATGTGCTCACCACCTCTGTTCAGATCCTAAGAAATGGTTTGCCAAAGTCAACTGGGAAGCTGGCATCTCTGGGGTCACCCACAACCATCAATGATTTATCCTGCTGACTATCCTACTGTCCCAGAATATTGATACCTCCAAAAGTGCAAGTTTTCCAGCAAACTTTGGGGGATCACTCCTCCGGATTGGAGTGGTGTTTGCTAGCAAAGGCAGCAGGAACATATTTTATGTCTTCTTTTACAGGTATAGCTTTCTTGAGTTAGCAAAACTTTTGCTTAAAAAAGTTAAATATGCTGATTACAAAAAGGTTATGAAAAGGTTAATGAAACCATACATAAAACATAACAGTTACAAACATCCCCATGTTTCAAGGTAGAACTTCAGATTTTTTAACAAATTAATATTGGCAGATGCAGATGCAAGTTTGTAGGCGTCATGAGGATCCCAACAGATGATCCCCTGCCACTCCCTTATGACACAATTCTTTTTTAGGATTCTTCAACTTAGACATGCTTTTTCTACTAAATTTGGTTTGCAACCCTTAACTGTGCTTCAAACTAACATGGGATATCTACTACTAGATGACCAGCTGGACAAGATCCTATCCAATATCTATAAGGAACTTCTTCCCTCAGTCCATTCTGGCCTGGAGGGTTTATACTCTGCATGGCAGGGATATTACTCAGAACTAGACATGGAGGACTAGGAGGATGTGTGGGAGTATCCTTTTTCACAATTGATTGCAGTTCGGGACCGGCTTATTCAGTATAAGTTGCTCCATCGTATTTATTTAACACCCCTCAAATTGAGTAAAATTTATCCTTGGGCCTCTAGCCAATGTTGGAAGTGTGGCAGCAATGATGCAGACTTCCGTCATATGTTATGGTCCTGGCCCAAATTGCAATCTTTCTAGGATGAAGTTATTAAATTCATAACTTCTCTAACAACCATCATAATCCCCCAAACTTTCTTAGTTTGTTTACTGGGCTTAGTAGTTCCCTTGGCACATCGTAGAGCAACTTGAACACTACTGGGGATATTATTGTTCTATGCTCGAAAAAGCAATTATTTTAAAATGGAAACAACCCGTGGAACCCATCTTAAATGTTTGGAAGTCCTTAGTGAATGCAGCTGTTCCCTTATACAATGCAACTTACCTTTCCAATGGATGCCCGGGTAAATTTGGAACATCTAGCTAGAATCTATAACCACTAATGCTGAGCAATAACGTGTGGCTGTGTAGGAGGTGAATGACATGCTTCTACAAATCAGATGTTATATTAAAACTTTGATAGCTTAAGACTTTGTGCACATATTCTACATATTCTCTAGTACACCTATTGTATCTTGATATTGTTTATTACATAAGCTTACTTGCCATAACTCAATATTTGCAAGAGCGAGCAGTAACAAATAGTTGGAGCAGTAGTAAACCACGCTGGTTAAAAAAAAAAACACCTGTAAGGCAATTGCATAATGTGCTAGTATGCATTGCATACTAGCACATTATGAAATACTTACCTTGAAACAAAGCCCTCCAGCAGCACTCTGTCACTGCTTACACTTGAGAAAGGAGCGCGCATGCACCTTATTGACTTTGCGCATGCTATGAAATGCTTTGTGTTTCCCCTGCTTGCTGACGTCACACGCTGTTTCCACGAGCCTGATCGTTACTTTCCTCTGTAGGATACAGTCGGTTTCCTCCCTGGGTCCATGTGGCTTTTGCAGCATGGAATTGTAAACTCCTGGAAATATGCCTCTGACAATGGCTACATCTCTCTGTTAATGTTGACCCGTGTAGAGCTTCCTTGCATTTTGATATGTAAGTGTCTGATATGTAAGAGCTGTTTTCATTAAACATCCTATTGGCTACTTTGAGTACCCCCTATTGTGCTTTCTCTGAACAGCTTGATAAGTTATTTTTGGCCTGGAGATCTTCAGTAGGAAGCACGTTGGCTTTATACAGATGATTTTGTGAATTAATTAATATACTGTCATTTCCTGAAGAAGTGGATAATGCTCATGAAACGTGTAGGGTTACAAGTACTTTGTGATATTATTTACTGCTCAGTCACAATCATATTTTAATGCTTGTTTTGTAATGTAATGTCTTATGGTATTTTGTACAACAAAATGAAGAGCATTTTTTGGATGTTGACTTTAAAAAAATGTAGTAATTTAATAAAAAATGATGTGCCTCAAAATTCCCACTTTTTAAAACAACCTTTTTCTTTATTAGCTAGAAGCCTGTAATAAAATGTGTGCAAGCCCCCTGTTTTAGTCTGTACCAATTGATTCGCTACAGTATTGTACTACTTTCTACCGTATGGCTGTTTTTTTTTTTTACAATATAACTTTTGTATGTAACCTACAAAAACATGTTTCAATAAAAAGCCTTAAAGGGTAACTCCACTTCCGTGGGGAAAAAAATACCAAATAAAGAAAAAATAATATAGCGTAGACAATTGCGACACAAGTCATATTGTAATTGAATGTTATTAAAAATTACCTTTCCTTTTCAATCTGCAGCAGCTGTATTTTTCTGAAAATGCAATGCAATATTGCTACCTGGAGTTGTTCTGTACACAGAAACATAATTTCCTGCTTGTGTGATTGGCTCACTGATTTTCCCAGAAGTCTACAGTAAGATACAAGTCAGATTTCTGGCATCCACCGGAGCAAAAGTGTAATTTTTGGTGAGATGCTCCCAATAGGAACACGTCTAAAGGGATGCAGGCCCAGCAGCTTTTCTCATTAGTGCCCTGCCAGGTGCACAGAAGAGTGATAATTATGAAAACACTCCCATTAGACTCACTTTCCCACAGGGGCACAGAGAAACACATTGGGATTTCTTCAGAATAACAAAAGGTAGAATCTGCAACAAAGGTTTTTAAAATTTTTGCAATGTACATAGATCACCCAGAGGGGAATGTTTTTTTCTCAACAAAAGTGGATTTACGCTTTAAGCCAGGTTGCCTTGCTGAATGCAGCTAAGCTCTGTTTGTAAAAGCAACATAAATGTTTTACTCATTTTTTAACACCTAGTGCCCAATACAGAGAGTACAATGCTGTGATTAATATATATATATATATATATATATATATATATATATATATATATATATATATATATATATCACATATATTTAACATACTACAATCCCTATGTGTTTACAGGACACAGTAGTGACATAGGGATAAAGGGAAGGAACCACAGTACAAAAGGGGATGCAGGCATACAATTTTCCCAAAAGTATTGAATGGTTAAGAGTCTGGTGGAGGCTGGAAAGCTGGAATGGGAAAAATGTAAAAGACACAGGCCACCAGAGAGATCAGTATAATAAGATTTCCATGGCAAAGATTTGGTAACTTTTAACTGCATTTTTAGAGCCCGACATGGTCACTTTATTGATGGGGATTAGAGAATAAACCACTTGCATGCAGTGGCGGCCCATCCACACGGGGTGCAGGGGTGACGCACCCCTAACCCATGCACCTGCTCCTAATCTACATGCAGGGAACCAGACACATAGATTCCAATGTTTTTTTTTTAGAAGTACATGATTAGAGCCTGAGGCTCTAATTGGCTTCAAAAAAGGGTGGGCTTGGGGCACAGAGCACTGCGCCCTGAGCTCACCCAGTTGTGTGATAATAGCAAATGAATATTCACTATTGTCTCCCTGATTTTCCTCCAAGCCAATCAGGAAGTGTGTCCCAAGACCCATCACCTGATTAGCTGAGATGAGGAGCAATTGTATTGGCCACTGAGGAGGAGGAGGAGGCAGGAGACGCATGGTGAAGCCACTGCCCACCACCAGGAGGAATCGCTGCCCGTGACCTAGATGGGGTAAGAGCAGGGCTGGTGATGACCGACCAACCGGGGGGGGGTTTGGCATTGGGTGGATTGTTTACTGCTCCCCCCCAAAAAATATACCACCAGCCGCCACTGCTTGCATGTATATAACTATTAAATATAGTCAATTGGCCAAAGATGATGTGCAATGTACTTTTCAGGTCACATGACCGGTAATTCTGAACCATTCAGCAGCCAGCTTTTGCCTGCAATAGAGATTGCAACATTACTGCACATTACTGTTTGTCTGCTGCAGTTTTCAACCCCTAACCAATAAGTAATACAGTATATGTATGCTTGTTAAGGCCTCGCAGGCAAGTCATCTGTTCTAAGGTTGCACTTCAAACAGGACTCAAAACCAGTACATTGTGATAGAACACCCCTTTAATCATTTAGTATGTTTATGGCCAGATATGTTCAAACCTGAATTAAAAATCAAACGCTTTTTAGGATCTGATCCTACAATGAAGCTGGAACGATATATCAAAAACCTGTTATGTTTGTATAAATAAGAAGTCGTTTTGAGTGAATAGGAGGGTAGCTGACACACTAAGCTCTTTCAATTTCCTGACCAATTGTCTAATAAGAAGTTCACACAGTGAAAGGATTTGTGTTGAAAAGGTGACTCTAACCTTGAAAACAGCAATGTCTTAAAATTTTGTTCAAGAAAATGTATTTTGTTCGCTGATCTCCGACCGCAGATCAATCCTTTCAGGAAGGAGAGGATTAGGTCTTCTAAAGTTAAATAATAAGCATTACGGCAGATAAATTGCATCCTACGCTGTCTGTTTAGGAAGTTAAGCCTTTGTTAAAACCTGTCAGCAATAACCCAAAGAGTCTTCCCTTCTGCAGGTTTTCCGCTTAGGATTGCATCTAGGTCTCGGTGTTCTAAGATCCCGCAGTACAATACAAATGCTGGGTAGAGATTTTCAGCTTAAGACACAAGAGTGAGCACCATAGGACATATAAATATGTTGTTATTCCAATGATGCTTGTAATTTACAGTTTTATTTCTATGATAAAAGCAAAGATTTAGCAAATAAACAGTTAAAGAACAATCCCTGAATCAGTAAAGGAGATCTGTAGTAAGCAAAAATATACAATAGCTTACCATTTTTAAAATCTGCTCTGAAAATGTCAATTTGGCTGTTGAATTTCTCTAACACGTGGTCCCCATACCTTTTATAGACCCCGAAACATTATTAATATGAAAATTTTAAAAGCGTATGTAAACCCTCAGCTTGTAAAACCCTCAGCTTGTAAAACAACCCATTCAGTTTGAAATAGAAATGAAAGGCAAAATATTAATGTATAGATATAAAAAAATATATAAATAACTTTTTCCCCCTTTTTTTTATAAGTGATCACATAGCCTCTGTTCTCAGCAGCACAGAGAGGTGAGGGAGGAGAAACAGCAGCACACTGGGCTTCCCAGTGATAGGCTGTGCAGAGAGATGGGGAATGTGAGCAGAAGTCAGATCATTTGAGGAGAGCACACTGAGTTTTCAGCACAGTTAGATAACTGACCACGGTGTGTTCTCCTGACTAGTGTAGTCCGTTTTTGATAGAAAAGCTGGTAGGATCACCGGGTATTTCACACAAAGGAAGCAATACAAAGAGAACAGGATACTTTTTCATACAAGTACATTGTACAGCAGGCATCAGGAATATGAAATCTTGGGTTTACATGCTCTTTACTAAATATGACTTTGAAATGTAGCAGCAGACTGCTCTATGTGGTTTGGGATACCAGTAAAGGACACCGGACTCAAAAGGAAAACAAACTTTTTATTTTTGCTAGCAAAAGACACCCAACCTCTGTGTAACCTTATAAGTGAAAGACATATTTGTCAGAAATCTTAATTTTGTTTCAGCCTCCATCTTGTTCAGAATTCAGCCATTTTTGTCTAAACTGGGCCGCCCCCACAAAATAATAGTACTATAAATAATGGTAATACAAATAATATTCTTTAGAATACTATTGACAGCTTCTCTTGGTATCAGAGTTGCCATTATGGTTGTTAAATGCAAACTTTTTAGTAAATGCATATGAATCAGTTCTTTGACACCACTCCTTATCACTATTAATGTACTCAATCGGGGGAATTTACTAAAACTGGTGAACACAGAATCTGGTGCAACTGTGCATAGTAACCAATCAGCTTCTAGCTTTTATTGTCAAAGCTTAATTGAACAACTGAAGTTAGAAGTTGACTGGAACTATGCACAGATTCTGTGTTCACCAGTTTTAGTAAATCTCCTCCACTGTCTTTCCAACAGAGTTTGAGGTGGGTGTACTCAAATGAGTGTTTCCATTGGCTCTCCAACTGAGTTTGAGCTAGGGAAGTACTGTATATTCAATATGGGATGTGAATATACAGGACTCTATATTTTTATCAGAATTATGGATAGGCAAACTTATGCTCGGCCAGAACATTGCCCATTCGGGTGTTCGCCGAACATCCAAATTTTTTGTGTGCTCGGCGGGATGTTCGCCGCTGAGTAAACAGTCAATAGGTTGATAAGGAGCAGGGCTGGGAAGCTGGCTGCCCTTATCCTTAACAACGGATGAGTCATTATCTGTCAGCGGGCTTCCCCGTTGACAGCTGAATGAAAAAAAAATAAAATACATTGCCGAATTTGCTGGCATTAGAAAATTTAAAAAAACAAAAACATGTTGGTGTCCCCCCCCCCCCCAATCTATACCAGGCCCTTTGGGTCAACAGGCTCTGCCCCCTCCACTATAAAGCACCCACCCATGTTAAGGGCATGTGGCCTAGTATGGTTCAAGGGGGCGCTCGCTCATCCCCTCCCTTTCCTGGCCTACCAGGCTGTGTGTTCAGGTAAGGGCCTGGTGTGGATTTTGGGGGACCCCACACCGCTTTTTAAAAAAAAAATTGTATTGCCGGCAATAACTTGCAGCCACTATAATCAATTTAAAAGAGATGTATGGGGTTTTTGTTTTGTTTTTTAGTATCATACTTATATTAGGTGGATGCAGAATTGACCCAATGCTGCATCTGTCCCTCTGCCTCTCTAACACTGTCAGTCACCGGCTCTCTGCTCTGCCCCCTGTGCTCACTGGAGCACTAGGCTGGGGAGAGAACGGGAACGACCGGCTCAGGCTCTTGGCGGTTAGCGACAGGGTGCCAGTCCAGGCCTGTGGGCAGATCCCAATTCCATTGTCGTGATCTTTCCGGAGCCTGGACGAGCTCTGTGACATCAGCCAACAGCGGGCTTCAGCCTGCTGTCTGCTGAAATCAGGTCACAGGAGTGCAGAACGAACTGCACTCCTGTGATCCACATGAGGAGTACAGCCAAATGAGCTGTGGCTGTACGTCTCCTTTAAATGTCTTTTTTTTTTCTTTACAAATGTCAGTTTTTCTGCAACAGGTTCTATACATGGTACAGATGCACTACTTTACAGAAAGACTAAGGGGACCCCCAGGCACTATATTTAAAGGGGTTTTTCATTTTTATTGTTTCACTTTAGGCATTAATGAAAGGAAAGTCCAGATGGCCGCACACCTAACTGAAATCCAAATGCCTTTATTCACATAAAACCGTGAAGAACATGAGGAGCACTACATGTACAAGCAAAGGAGGCACGGCTTACATGTTTCGCACATGAATTTGTGCTTTATCAAAGCTTTAGTGTGCAGCCATCTGGACTTTCCTTCCATTATTGCTTCAGCTGCAACTGGGCGAGCACCCTGCAGTGAGGAGATCATGCTGTTGGAGCTAGCTCACCTGTGAGCAGCGTGGACCTCTTGTTCACTTTAGGCATAATTAAAATCACTGCTCTTTTACAAATGATCTTTTTTTAAAGTTTTTTTGCATTGATACATGACCTCCAGGGCAGTACCTGGATCCCATACCCTTTTATGCGCAATGACTTGCATGTAAGTGCTCAAAATGGGAACTTTTGATTTTTTTCATGTTTGGGTCCCATAGACTTTTAAGAGGAAATACAGTCTGCTCACATAATTTGCAATAAAAACCTCTTTTTATCATTCTGAAGCTTCACTCCAACCACTTTGCATATTATTTTATATATATTGTGATTCTGTACTTGCCAAATATGCTGCAGAAATCTTCCTTCACTAAGTCTGGCTGCATCTATTTTAACTGTGGGCCGCTGAAGCTGCTGCCTGCTCACTTCCTGGATTTACACAGAGGCACACCTCCAGCTCTGCAGCTCTCATTGGCCCTCTTATGACTCAACACCCCTCCCTTCCTGGCAAACTCTCACGAGAGTGAGAGATAGAGCTGTGCATGATGTCATAAGCCTAGGCTAAGGACCAGACAAGAAAAAGGAAGTGGGCTGTAAAGGGTATATACTGGCAGAAAAAAATGTTTTACTATACAAAGTTAAAACAACAAGGGCAGAAGATTTAAGATTGAAAGTTGGAAAAATTACTGAAGGTCCGCTTTAATAGAGTTTGTGGCTTGGGTCCGAACTTTTTCCCTGTTTGGGAGCTTTGGTGCAAACCAAACCGGGGGTTGTTTGGCCCAGGAGTGTAAGATCACACAATACAGGCCATTAACACACTGGTAGACAATCCAAGGACACTCTCACTGGCAGCTGACCTTTTAATTTTGGGTAAATTAGTTTTACTGCTAGCCCACTCACCTTCAGCAATAGGGGCTGGTGTGGATCAGACCTCCGATTGATGAATTTTGACCCCCCAAAGGACCTTTCATTTTTTATCAACCCCCTATAGACTCCTAGATGTTTACTGACACTCTTTTGACCCCTAGACATTTTTTAACCTGTTGGATAGTCCCATTGATCAATACTGATCACTTTAGGAAACCCTGATTTCATGTGCAATACTTTCAGTCGTTGGCCAGACAAGGATGCAAAGTTCAGTGTTTCTTCTGATTTAATACCTGCATGCTGGTTCCACATTAAGCGATTAGCAATTTTTAGCGGGACTGCGACATTGCAGTGGACAGATCGGACACTTTTGACACTTTTTTGGGACCATTGACATTTATACAGCAATCAAAGCTAAAAATAGCCACTGATTACTGTATAAATGTCACTAGCAGGGAAGGGGTTAACACTAGGGGGCGATCAAGGGGTTAAGTGTGTTCCCTGGGAGTGTTTCTAATTGTATGGGGGATGGGCTGCCTAGAAGTAGAGAGACCACTGTTCCTAGGAACAGCAGATCACTCTCTACTCCCCTGACAGAACAGGGACCTCTCTGTTTACATTGACAGATCCGTGTTCTGTCTCTCTGTGGAGTGATTGCGGGTGACCGGCGGACATCGGCCATGCGCATCCACTCCAGCATCACGTAGCGGGCTCACGCGCCTCCGGCGGCGCGTGCGTGCCTCCAATTCTATTTAAAGCTGCCTACGTACAATGATGGCGATTCGCGCAGGGGAGCCAACCTGCCGCAGTACAACTGGGGTGGCTGGTCCTTAAGTGGTTAAAGTGCAAGGTAAAGGAAAATAATTAGCTGTCTAATTATAAACCGTGCTCCTGTGCAAAATTACTCTATATAAACAACATAATGAAACCGTGACAAATTGTGAAAAAATATATATATCTGCCAACTGAATATTAAATTATCATAGTGAAAGATACCAGGCAAAGGTTAAATTAATCAGATGTGCAAAATTCAAAAAAATTCAAAATTCAAAAAGAAAGTTCACCATTATTAACATTTTTTTTTTTTATTGATAACGTGCTGCTCCTCAATCAATTTATTTTTCCATATGCGCGAGTAGGTAAATCTTTTTACCAATTTTTCAAAGTGCAAGGTAACTTTGTTTTTAGGAATCTGTGCACATTGTTGTGCCTTTTTATTATGTACAGTATAATGAATTGTTATCTATGTTTTAACAAAAAGAATATGACTCGGTCTTCTAATGTTAAAAAATATGGCACCTTAATAGTGTTTATCTAAATGAAATCTATAACTACCCTTGAAAAATATTTGAACTGTTAAACTGGAGATTATTGATGGAATTTCACCTACAATATATGAATGCCAGTTGGGCTAACACCCTTTGTGCACCATCATTTCTGTTTTCTTATTAAATAAGCTTGAATGCATTTTTTGCTAGCTTGAAAAGTGTTAAATATTTTCGCAAGATGAAGCAGACCACCTACACAAAGCAGTGTGAGTGACAAGCTCTTGGTTTGACTCATCCACATTCCTTGTCTATGGGATGGAACAATTTGTCACAACCGTTCTAAAAAGCAAAACAATAGAGTCTGTCATATAACAGACAATAGATGGCAGTTCTGCAAAGACGCTCAGACTCATCAGGAAAAAAACGAAGATCCTGTAGCGCTACAAGCACTAGACACAAAATGAACATGGTCATTATCCAACAATGGATGAAAAAATCTGTATGTCTAATTGGAGTATTAGACAAATTGAAACTTACAGATGTTCAGGACAGGTCAGCAAGAATAGTTGAATCATGACAAAAGTTTATGTAAAGTTTTTGTAGACATATGTGGGGAAAATCCTGCTATACAACAAATATTTGATATTAAATAAGGCATACTACTTAAAGCGAAGTTCTAGGCTTTTTTTTTTTTTAATTAAAATTCAGTAGCTACAAAAAGTTTAGCTGCTGACTTTTAATAAACAGACACTTACCTGTTCCATGGTCCAGCGATGTGGCCGCACGGAGCCCCGATTCTCTCCCCCTCCTCTCCTCGGCGCCTCCATTGATACTGTGGTCACCCGGCTGTGACAGCTTGCGGCTTCATGGCCATGCGCACACTACACATGTGCGAGTCGCACTGCGCTCTCCTAGTGGACAGGCAATTTTCTTGGACCTCTCACGTGTCCCTGAAGATTGCCGGGAGGGAGGGGCCGTCTACGGGGAGAGGAGGAGTTGCCTAGGCAATCTGTAGCTGGAACCAGGAAGTGGGGCAGGAAGTTCCCTTCAAAACTAAGCACCCACTCCCCCCCAAAAACTTTGCTTTAATGTTGTTCAAACCTAAATTCCCAGAAAAATGTTTAGCAGTGTCAACATGCATAGATTAACTTGACAATAACTACATGGCTATCTAAATACTTTTTACTTTTCTTAAGAACATATAAGGTATTCATTTGGTATACTGTTTAATTAAATACCCTGTTCATGGTTTTTCTTATAAGCTGATAAATTATCTAAAATGTAATAAAGTGCAGCTTGCACATAACTGTTAAAAAATGTTTAACTTTTAAAAATGATTTTAATTATATTATTTTACACATTATACTGCATTGTGACAGGTGCAGCCATGCCGCCTGCCAGCATAACTATCCAAGTAAATACTTTTGCATGCTGGAAATAAATAGGCCTGCAGACCTGACTATGCAGCAATAAGCGTTTTACTACAATAACAGCCGGACTAGACTCCCCTACTCAGTGCAACACAATACCGCCACAAAATTGATTCAGTTCTAGCAAACAAAGGGAAGGTATGGGGGTGTATCAACACACAATCTAATCAAAATACTACTCAATGTTATTGGGCTGGATCTGATCGGTCATTAGAATTCAAATAAAAAGAGAAACAAGGCACATCAAAAACAATATAAAATTATGAAAACGCAGAGGCAGTGAAAAGGACCAGTTGCAAGTTGCAATAAATCTGTAAATTTGTATTCTCTATTCAAGCCATTTTGGTATATGGTGTCAAGTTTCCCAACCCAAAGAGCCTCTTATTCTTAATAATCTTAGCTCTCTACCAATGCCAGTCAATGATCCTATATTTTAATAGTAACAAGGAAATTTTTTCCTGTATAAAATGACAGGCAACTGCCTGAACAACACGACTCCTGTGGATTGCTGACTTATAGAAAGAGATCCTATCCTTTAGTTCTCTGGGATGTCCCTCCCACATAAAGCAATGTAGAGGCCCCAACAGGTCATGATTTCAGGCTTTCCATTTTTTGCACAGGTGATTTGATCAGTTTCGAAGCCATAGTAATTACCACAGCCGTTTCATCTGAGGAAAATCCTGAAAACATGACCTGTTGTGGTGCCTTGAGGACTGGAGTTGAGAAACACTGCCCTAGATAGCTTATATAGTGTATTCTGGTTAGGGTCCAATTGGACATTGGATTGGATAAATTGGTTTTCTGATCGTGCCAACAACCTGGACCTAATATCTATGAAGCTTGGGGCATCTCCATAGCATGTGAATTAACTTACAATGGTCTTCATAACACTTACAACAAATTGGGTCTTGTACCAATCTCATATTATGTAACTTGACAGGGTATGGTGAACATGCAATAGAATGTATAATTGAGAGAGCCTCTGGTAAGCATTTATAGAGCACAAATGAACTGATTGTAAGGCTTCCTCCCACTGATTCACCTCCACGGTGCCTACATCTGTACCCCACCGCATTCAGGAGCATGGCAAAGCAACCAAAGATGAAGCCCTTAGTAGAAGTAATATTTTACACAGGGTTAAAAATAGGAGTGGGACAGAGATGCCAGGCATTAGTGA
This sequence comes from Lithobates septentrionalis, assembly GCA_037952835.1. Classification (NCBI taxonomy): domain Eukaryota; kingdom Metazoa; phylum Chordata; class Amphibia; order Anura; family Ranidae; genus Lithobates; species Lithobates septentrionalis. The sequence continues at coordinate 1,631,408 of JBBDGP010001535.1, forward strand.
CTCCTTAAGCTGCCACAGAGTGTTTAAAGCGTTTGTTACCCCACCACTTTATAGTCCTGTTATGTGCCTGCTGTACCATGTACTTATATGAGAAAGTATCTTGTTCTATTTGTATTGCTTTTTTGTGCAAAATTCCTGGTGTTCCTGCTAGTCCCCTTGCTTTCCTATTAAAACTGACCACAGGAGAGCACATTGTGGTCAGTTCTCTAGCTATGCAGGGAACTCAGTGTACGCTCCTCCAATGATAACACTTATCCTGACACACCCCCCCTGCACAACTATTCACTGGCAAGCCTATTGTGCTAATCAAAGAAACAATCCACCGCGCTAGGTATAAACAATAATAAATATATTGATAAATATAAATCCTTAACAGTTCCAATAGGTATGGTGATATGAAAGTGCTTGTGCTCAATAGTAAATCTGTGTTCCAAAGTGCTCAGACTGGGTGCCCCACATAGCTGTAAACTCACCCCTAGGAGTTGACCAACTATATCTAGTGTGCGGCATCTGGCGTCTCTTGCAGTAAGTTGCCTCATGTAAGTGGATGGGCATTTTAGAAAAGAATCTTCATTGTGCAATGCCATTGAAAATGTATTGATAAAAAAAAATAGAAAATTCCACTCACATGCAATGGTGCCTAAACATCCTAGCACACGGCATGTATAGCAGGTGATTGGTTTGGTGAAATCAGCCCGCAGAGTGTTGTGTACCACTGTCCGCAGTCTGGCTCGATTCCCGAAGGGTAGCATGGGTGGAAGTGTGTCATAGTGACGCAATATTGCCTCAACGCGGTTCAGCCAATCAATGGGCCATCATAAGGATGCTTAGTGTACTGCTGCTTCTCCTACCCCCAGCTCTTATGCAGGTGAGAAGAGAGGGAATGTGATTATTTATTAAAAAAGGTATTTATATATTTTTTTTATATCTATGCAAAAATGTTTTGCTTTTCATTTCTAGTTTAAACTTAATGGGTCGTTTTACAAGGTAATATTTTACTTAATATTTTAAGTTGTAAGTAGTAAAAATACATAGAATCAGGCAAGCCAAATTGAGATTGAAAAATTGGAAACTGGGCAAGGAACCTTTGCTGAAGGTAGGTGATAAGTGAGTAACCCCAAACCCCAAAAGCCTGCTATTTTATAGCATTTTGTAACTTCGCTAATTTGAGATATGTATTTTTTAACCAAATGGGACTAACCAAATTAGGACCACAGAATACAATGGAGCCTTAACGTGGGCACTGCGGCTTCCACATACTGTATGTTTGCAAATGTGTGCAACAAAACCCTCTGTTTTTGAATGTGAATTATTAGACAGGGTTGATTTAGTTTGTTTGCAGGCTAGTGTGTAAGTGTGCTAGGAAATATTTGTTTCTTTGTGATGTATGTTGCCCTTCCATGTACACCTTACTGCAAAGGCTAGTTATAAATACGCGTAACATGTACAGCATAGTTGAGCACCTTATGACTAGGGATGAGCCGAACACCCCCCGGTTCGGTTCGCACCAGAACCTGCGAACGGACCGAAAGTTTGCACGAACGTTAGAACCCCATTGACGTCTATGGGACTCGAACGTTCGAAATCAAAAGTGCTCATTTTAAAGGCTAATTTGCATGGTATTGTCCTAAAAAGGGTTTGGGGACCCGGGTCCTACCCCAGGGGACATGTATCAATGCAAAAAAAACTTTTAAAAACGGCCGTTTTTTCGGGAGCAGTGATTTTAATGATGCTTAAAGTAAAAAAAAAAAAAGTGAAATATTCCTTTAAATATCGTACCTGGGGGGTGTCTATAGTATGCCTGTAAAGTGACGCGTGTTTCCCGTGTTTAGAACAGTCCCTGCACCAAATGTCATTTTTAAAGGAAAAAATCTCATTTAAAACTGCTTGCGGGTTTAATGTCATGTCGGGTCATGGCAATATGGATGAAAATCAGTGAGACAAACGGCATGGGTACCCCCCAGTCCATTACCAGGCCCTTTGGGTCTTGTATGGATATTAAGGGGAACCCCGCACCCAAATTAAAATAAGGAAAGGCCCTATATACTCTGAACAGCAGTATACAGGCGGTGCAAACAAGACAGGGACTGTAGGTTTGTTGTTAAGTAGAATCTCTTTGTAATTTTGAACGGGTACATTTTTAACGTGTTTAGCTCCAGCCAAAAAATCTTTTTTAAGCTTTTTGGAAAACATAGGGAAGGGTTATCACCCCTGTGACATTTGTTTTGCTGTCTTTCCTCCTCTTCAGAAGATTTCACCTCACTTTTTGTCCCAATGAAAAATGTTTTTTGAAAATTTGGTTTTTTTTGTGGAACAAGGATTGGAAAGCATCAGTGGAAAGGAGAAATTGTTTTCCCATATTAACTCTTACAGGAGAGAATTTCCCTTCCTAGGGGTAGATTTCATCTCACTTCCTGTTGTCTCCTTCCGTTTGCAAGTAGGAGTCGTTTGTAAGTTAGATGTTTGAAAGTAGGGTCCTGCCCTATATACTCAGCAGAAATTTGGGCCTTAGGTGTTGCTGTGGCCACAACACTGTAAGCCCTCACAGGGCCCTGCTGTGAAATATTAGATCAAGAATTGTAATTACATGCCCCTGTTGAACAGGAGCTGAAAAATTAGGCCTTAGGCACTGGTGCTGGTGCCACAACACTGCAACCCCTCACAGACACTCTAGTTGGAATGCAGGAACGAGCCCTGCTGCAAAGTATTACATCAAAAATTGTAATTACACGCCCCTGTTAAACAGGGGCTGAAAAATTGTGCCTTAGGCACTGGTGGTGGCGCCCAGAACCAAAAATGTTCTTACAAGCTATCAGCGTGATGATTGAGGAGGAAGAGGATAATTACTCAGGGATAGTCACTCAGCATCAGCATAGACAGTCTTTGAAGGGATCTGAGATTTCAAAAAAAAATATTCGGTTACATCAGCATCAGGTGCTTGGTAGCTGGTGGTGATCCAAGACTGATTCATTTTTATGAAGGTCAGCCGATCGACCGAGTTGGTGGACAGACGCACCCTGTGATCGGTTACCACGCCTCCAGCAGCACTGAATGTGCGTTCCGAAAGAACGCTGGATGCAGGACAGGCCAGTAGCTCAATTGCATACTGTGCAAGCTCTATCCAGTGATCCATCCTCAAGACCCAGTAACCCAGAGGATTTTTGGTGGGAAAGGTGTCCAAGTCTGATCTTGCCCCTAGGTATTCCTGCACCATGTAAAACAGACGCTGGCGATGGTTGCTGGAACCGATCATACCTTTGGGCTGCGGACCAAAAAATTGACTGAACGCATCGGTCAGACGGCCACCTTCTTCACCGCTCCTTCTTTGACTGACCGAAGCCTCAGCAACACGTTGTCCAGAAACAGGAGTTTGTAACCTCCCAGTCTCTGGGAACGCGTTGCACAGACCTTTCTGCAAGGCCTCCCGAAGATCTTTCATCCTCTGCTCCCTCTGCGATGGCAAGATAAGGTCCGCAACCTTACCCTTGTAACGTGGATCAAGGAGGGTTGCCAGCCAGTATTGGTCCTTCTCCTTGATACCACAAATACGAGGATCCTTACGCAGGCTTTGCAGGATCAGGGAGGCCATGCAGCGTAGGTTTGCTGAGGCATTCGGTCCGGAGTCCTCTGGGTCACTAAGGACGACAATGTCCGCAGCCACCTCCTCCCAGCCATGTACAAGTCCATGTGTTTCTTGGGACTGATCCCTTAAAGACTGCTGCTGATGCTGAGTGCCAGGCTCCACCTCCATACTGACACAATCTTCCTCCTCCTCCTCCTCCTCCTCGTCCTCTTCCTGTGTGATCGGCGGGCACGCAGGAACACTATCTGGATAAAGGGGGCCTTGAGAGCTAAGGAAGTCCTCCTCTTCCTGCCTCTGTTCTGCCTCAAGTGCCCTGTCCATTATTCCACGAAGCGTGTGCTCCAACAGGTGGACAAGGGGGACAGTGTCACTGATGCATGCACTGTCACTGCTTACCATCCTCATGGCCTCCTCGAATGGTGACAGGACAGTGCATGCATCCCTGATCATGGCCCACTGGCGTGGGGAAAAAAAACCAAGCTCCCCTGACCCTGTCCTGGTGCCATAGTCGCACAGGTACTCATTGATGGACCTCTGCTGCGTGTGCAGCCGCTGCAGCATGGCCAACGTCGAGTTCCACCTGGTGGGCATGTCACAGATTAGGCGGTTCTTGGGCAGGTTAAACTCCTTTTGGAGGTCCGTCAGCCGAGCACTGGCATTATATGACCGGCGGAAATGCACAGAGACTTTCCTGGCCTGCCTCAGGACATCCTGTAAGCCCGGGTACCTGCCCAAGAACCGCTGCACCACCAAGTTAAAGACGTGAGCCAAAAAGGGCACATGGGTCATTTGTCCCTGTCGGAGGGCAGAGAGGAGGTTGTTGCCATTGTCGCAAACCACCATTCCTGCCTTAAGTTGGCGTGGCGTCAACCACCTCTGAACCTGCCCCTGCAGAGCTGACAGAACCTCTGCCCCAGTGTGGCTCCTGTCCCCCAAGCACACCAGCTCAAGCACCGCATGGCATCTTTTGGCCTGCGTACTTGCGTAGCCCCTTGAACGACTACGGAGCACCGCTGGTTCCGAGGAAGAGGCCATGGAGGAAGAAGAAGAGGAGGGGGTGGAGGAGAGAGGTGTGTCACAATCATTAGCATTTTGGAGGCGTGGTGGCGGAACAACCTCCAACACTACTGCACCTTGTCCTGCATCCTTCCCAGCTGCCAGCAGAGTCACCCAATGCACCGTGAAACTTAGGTAACCTCCCTGTCCATGCCTGCTGGACCACGAGTCAGCGGTAATATGCACCTTACCGCTGACCGCCCTGTCCAGCGAGGCATGGACATTGCCTTCCACATGCCGGTAGAGAGCCGGAATCGCCTTCCGTGAGAAAAAGTGGCGTTTGGGTACCTGCCACTGAGGAACCGCACATTCCACAAACTCACGGAAGGGGCCAGAGTCTACCAACTGAAAAGGCAGCAGTTGAAGTGCTAGCAATTTTGCCAAGCTAGCATTCAACCGCTGGGCATGTGGATGGCTGGGAGCAAACTTTTTTCGGCGGTGCAGCAGCTGGGGCAGGGAAATTTGCCTGGTACAATCTGACGTCGGTGTACCAAAAGCAGATTGCCCACAAGTACTTGGCTGTGACACACCTAATTCTACACCTTCATTCCTCTCACTGCAGGTCTCAGAGAGGACTGGAGGTCTAGTGGGGTTGGAAATCTCAGCTGATGAGGAGCAAGGAGAGATCCTCTTTGTTCTTTGGTGTGGGTCTTTTAGATACGCTTGCCAACGAACTGCATGGCAGGTCAACATATGTCTGGTCAAGCATGTGGTACCCAAGCGGGAGATGTTTTGGCAACGTGAGATACGCTTGAGACATATGTTGCAAATAGCAGCGGTGCGATCTGATGCACTCGTCTCAAAAAAGGACCACACCAAAGAACTTTTTGAATAACGCGCAGAGACTGCAGCGCCCTGCACATGTGGAGCTTTGGGGTGTGATGCAGTCAATGTGCTGCCCTTAGGCTGGCCCCTGGAGGGCATCCTGCCTCGTTGGTGATGTGCCGCCTCCTCCTCCTCCTCCTCCTCCTCCTCCTCCTCTTCCTCTCTCCTATCAGGCACCCACGTTGAGTCAGTGACCTCATCACCCCCTCCCTCCTCATCACTGGAGCAAACCTGGCAGTATGCTGCAGCAGGGGGAGCATGACTGCCAGATTGCTGTCCTTCTTGGGCACCCCCTCTGTCCGTGCTCATGTTACTGCCTTCATCGAGCTCAGTATCATCATCAGAGCCTTCCAAACGCTGGGCATCCTCCTGGAGCATGTACCCAACACTGTGGTCAAACAGTTCGAGGGACTCCTCAGGAGGACATGGTGGAGCTAGGGAAGGAGTCACGGATGACATTGAGCTGAGGGAAGAGGCCGCTGCTTTGCCAGACAAAGCACCCTGGGCATGGGTGAGAGAGGATGAGGAGGATGAGGACGGCTTGGTCATCCACTCGACCAAGTCTTCCGCATGTTGCGGCTCAACACGGCCAGCTGCCGAAAAAAAGGCCAAGCGTGTCCCATGGCCACGTGCTGATGAGGATGCACCGTCTCCACGACCAGCACTAGACACAGAGCCTGCTTGCCCTCTCTTATTGGCTTGTGACTGTCTGCCTCTTCTTCTTGGCCTTCCAGACATACTAATGGCCTGTAGCTGCACTAAGCTGGGATATATATATATCTATATATATATATATATATGTACTGATACTGCAGCTAGCAAAATCAACTGCTTGCCTGTAGTATGAGAACACCACCAACCTTCTACAGGTAGCTTTAGCTGAACACTGTGAGGTGGACGCACCCCACTAACTTGTAGGTTTAGCTGAACACTGTGAGCAGGACGCACTGCACTAACTGTAAATAGTCTAGCTGCCTGACCGTGGTACTAATAGGATCAAAAGAACACCAGTAATTTTCTTCAGGTAGCTTTATATACTGTAACCAGACAAGCCTGCCTGTCAGTAGGAAGATAACAGGAACGGATCTAGCTGAACACTGTGAGCAGGACGCACTGTACTAAATGTAAATAGTCTAGCTGCCTGACCGTGGTACTAATAGGATCAAAAGAACACCAGTAATTTTCTTCAGGTAGCTTTATATACTGTAACCAGACAAGCCTGCCTGTCAGTAGGAAGATAACAGGAATGGATCTAGCTGAACACTGTGAGCAGGACGCACTGTACTAAATGTAAATAGTCTAGCTGCCTGACCGTGGTACTAATAGGATCAAAAGAACACCAGTAATTTTCTTCAGGTAGCTTTATATACTGTAACCAGACAAGCCTGCCTGTCAGTAGGAAGATAACAGGAACGGATCTAGCTGAACACTGTGAGCAGGACGCACTGTACTAAATGTAAATAGTCTAGCTGCCTGACCGTGGTACTAATAGGATCAAAAGAACACCAGTAATTTTCTTCAGGTAGCTTTATATACTGTAACCAGACAAGCCTGCCTGTCAGTAGGAAGATAACAGGAACGGATCTAGCTGAACACTGTGAGCAGGACGCACTGCACTAAATGTAAATAGTCTAGAAGATAACAGGAACGGATCTAGCTGAACACTGTGAGCAGGACGCACTGCACTAAATGTAAATAGTCTAGAAGATAACAGGAACGGATCTAGCTGAACACTGTGAGCAGGACGCACTGCACTAAATGTAAATAGTCTAGAATTTAACAGGAACGGATCTAGCTGAACACTGTGAGCAGGACGCACTGTACTAAATGTAAATAGTCTAGCTGCCTGACCGTGGTACTAATAGGATCAAATAGAACACCAGTAATTTTCTTCAGGTAGCTTTATATACTGTAACCAGACAAGCCTGCCTGTCAGTAGGAAGATAACAGGAACGGATCTAGCTGAACACTGTGAGAAGGACGCACTGTACTAAATGTAAATAGTCTAGCTGCCTGACCGTGGTACTAATAGGATCAAAAGAACACCAGTAATTTTCTTCAGGTAGCTTTATATACTGTAACCAGACAAGCCTGCCTGTCAGTAGGAAGATAACAGGAACGGATCTAGCTGAACACTGTGAGCAGGACGCACTGCACTAAATGTAAATAGTCTAGAAGATAACAGGAACGGATCTAGCTGAACACTGTGAGCAGGACGCACTGCACTAAATGTAAATAGTCTAGAAGATAACAGGAACGGATCTAGCTGAACACTGTGAGCAGGACGCACTGCACTAAATGTAAATAGTCTAGAATTTAACAGGAACGGATCTAGCTGAACACTGTGAGCAGGACGCACTGCACTAAATGTAAATAGTCTAGAAGATAACAGGAACGGATCTAGCTGAACACTGTGAGCAGGACGCACTGCACTAAATGTAAATAGTCTAGAAGATAACAGGAACGGATCTAGCTAAACTGAATACAGTGTATATATATATATGCAACACCTGGGATGCATATATATACACAATACACTGTAAGTGCAGCTAACTGACTGACTGTTCTGCCTAATCTATCTAACTCAAATCAAATGACACTGTCTGTCTCTCTCTCTCTCTCTCTATCTATGAACGCCGGAACACACACTACACAGGGCCGCCGTGCAGGCGGCCTTATATAGTGTGGGGCGTGTACTAAATCCCCTGAGCCATAATTGGCCAAAGCCTCCTTGGCTTTGGCCAATTACGGCTCTCTGTTCAGGCGGCGCTTTGATTGGCCAAGCATGCGGGTCATAGTGCATGCTTGGCCAATCATCAGCAAGCAATGCACTGCGATGCCGCAGTGAATTATGGGCCGTGGCGCGCCACACGAATTTGGCGCGAACGGCCCATATCGTTCGCAATTCGGCGAACGGGCGAACAGCCGATGTTCGAGTCGAACATGGGTTCGACTCGAACACGAAGCTCATCCCTACTTATGACACTCTACCTCATCAAGCTCTATCATTCAAAGAGTGATCAGTTCGGCCCTCTGGTGTTTGACCTTATTATCTATAGGTAGGTGGTGTGCCTTTCATGCTCATAGGCTATTTTATGTGAATGAAAAATATATGAGAAATCTACCCTGTTTCCCCGAAAATAAGACCTAGCGTGATTGTCGGTGATGGCTGCAATATAAGCCCTACCCCCCAAATAAGCCCTACCCTGTTTCCCCGAAAATAAGTCCTACCCTGAAAATAAGACCTACAAGGACTTTAGCTAGGGCTTATTTGGGGGGTAGGGCTTATATTGCAGCCATCACCGACAATCACGCTAGGTCTTATTTTCGGGGAAACAGGGTATGTAATTGTCTTGATTTTAAATTTGCAATAAATATCAATTTTTTTATAAAGAAGGTGTTATACCTAAAAAGTGCATCATCCAAAACTTTTTTCTTATAGTTATAAATTGGGGTGGTTGCTGTCTTTTTGTAAAGCAACCAGCTCACCCTTGGAGAACTAGAACTCCACTTACCGTATTGCCAGCACATCTTGGAGACAACTATCATGTCAACCATAGCATTAAGAGTGTGACAGGAGTATCTCTATTTCTTAGCAAGAAGGAAGTGCCCTGGTATAGAAAGGGTAGTAGAGTGGAATACTGCACTTTGGTATTCTGTCCCGCATTAACCTCCCTGGCGGTATTATTATTTCATATTTTTTATGCTGAAAGCGGTACCATTATTTTGCATGGAATTTTGGCGTTTTATATTGTAGGCCTGTAATTCTTAGGAATAACTCACTTAAATCTATGTCTAGTAGACATCTCGGGTATGATAAAGTTTGAAACACGAAATCATAAATTATAATATAATAAATAACTATAAATAATTGTACCAAATAATAATATAATACTAATAATAATTATTCAAAAATGTAATCAAATCAAAAACACAGAAATTTGCTCAGTTGCAGAATTGCCGCTGTCATTACTTTTCAGTGTTTGATGACGGATCTCCCCAAAAATCACTATCGCTCAATTCTGCGACTGATTCTAATTTATTATCGCTGTTTTCTAGCTGGTCTAAAACCACTTTTGATGTAAAGGAACGGTTTTGGTTGCTATGCACAATCTCCAGTTTCCAGGCAGAAATAACAGTTTTTATAATATAAGACTGCATGCAGGCCACTGGAGAAACCAATAGGGACAAAAGGGATGTGAAATAATTTCATACAGTAATGTAATCTGTAAGATTACAGTATACTGTATGTATTGTGTGTGTTTCGCTTTTTGAATTTGGCACCGTTCTCCGTCCCCGTGCGTTGCAACGCTCGCAGGGAATGGAGCTCGGCTCCGTGATGAATCGAGCGGAGGGCACTGCGGGGAGACATCGCAGGATCCAGGGGACAAGGTAAGTGAGCTCTTCCTGGATCCTGCGATGCGATCCCGAATCTGACTCGGGGTTACTGCTTTTGGTTCTGAAATTCCACCCCGAGCCAGACTCGGGAATACCGCCAGGGAGGTTAAGAAGCTTGCTCAAACTGCTGAGTACGTAGATTGGCCTCATTCGCTTCCAGCCAGTCTGAGTCCTCCTTGGTTGTATCGAAGAAGTGGGTCTGTTTTCAGGCCTCCACTCTTGGACCAGTTGTTCTCAACTCCTGTCCACGGGACCCACTAACAGGCCAGGTTTGCAATATAACTGAAATACATCACAAGTGATATAATTTGCTACTCAGTGATTGCAGTATTCTAGTCTGCATCTCCCCAAGGTAATACTTAAAATCTGGCCTGTTAGTGGATCCTGAGATCAGGAGTTGAGAACCACTGTCTTAGAAGGATAGGGTACAACATGACATATTGCAAATGCAGCTGTTGTGGGCACTTTTTGACAATAAGGAATTTGGCCCTCTTATGTTGTACTTCCGAGGAGAAGTATGAAGGATAAAAATGATATCCTCACCCAATTAAGTTGAATGTTGGAATGTTCCTGGCCCAAATGAAAGGTAATTTTCCTGTCTTTGTAATTCAGGAAATGGGCCAATATTGGTCTAGGTGGATGTCCTGGGGGTAACGGAAAAATAGATGTTTCGGTGGGCCCACTCTACCACAAAAAGCAAGGTAAAGGCATTTTTAAAGAGGAGCTCTATCAGCCATTTCTCTACAAATTCTGTGCATTTGGAAAGACCCACTATAGGGATATTGTTTTGCGGAAGGCTCAAGATCCTCAGGTTTGAGATTGTTATGTTTGAGCTGTAGAAGAAGGCATTTTGACTTCCAGATTGCTCTATCTGCTGTCATAGTCCATTCTCAGAATTTTTTGCAAATCTTGTCTTAGTAAAGCAACCTCTTCCTTTAGGCCCTCCAGCTGTTTTTTGAGTGCGCTGAAGCAGTACATTTATGGACTACACGCAGTTTATATCCCAGTGTAGGTTCATAAAGTCCTCAGGCACTTCAGATGAAATGACTTGCAGCTCTGAGTGTTGTGTTTGCATATCCTCAGGGTCTGGTAGTGAAGCCAGTATAGCTCTCAAATCTAGGATTTCATCAGGGTCATCTGACCTAGTTTGTCCCTGGGAGGTGCTACAAGACTCCAAAGACAGACAGACCCTGAGCCTGTACAGACTGAGCACCCACAGCCTGGAAATCGAATCAGGACGGCACAGACAGACCTACAAGCCCAGGGAGAGTAGACTGTGCCAGTAATGTGACCAGGGGGTCCTGGAGAATGAGGACCACTTCCTGCTACATTGCCCAAAGTACTCATCAGTGAGGGACACTCACTTCCAGAGACTCTCCACTCTCATCCCAGACTTCAATTCTATAGAAGAGAAGAGGAAACTCCAATTTCTACTGGAAGAAGAGGAGCCAACTGTAAAAATTGCTGCCCAATATGTGACAACGTGTCACCAACTGAGAGGGACATGAAAGATTGAGGACTTAAAAATCCTTTACATGGACTTATGCCCATTCCCCTCTATATTACCCCCCCTTCTTTTTCTTATAGAAACTCAACTGCTTTGGCAATGCTAACATGTATGTGGTCCTGCCAATAAAGCTTATTTGAATTGAATTGAATTGAATTGACAGAGAACATCTATTTGTAAAAAGGGCATATCTCTAGTACCCTCCTTAGCTGCAGGGTGGGAGGTCTTACCGAACTTCAGGGATGGGGAGTACCATATAAGATATAGCAAGCGTAAAATCAATGAATGCTACGTCTTGCAGACTATTAACTATTATTTACTTGGGTAAATTCACTAAAATGAAAAGTACAAATGGATGAATGTGTTAAAAAGTTGACTTCACTTTGTACACTACTTCATGTCTAATTCGGTGAAGTTTGTGCATGCATCAATATGATGCAAGGGCATACACTTTAGTCTATCAAGGAAAACATTTTCCCACGTAAACTGTGCTGCGTGTAGACATTTTTGCATATAGCAAAAACAAGGAGGAGAGTGCTCCTGGAGGGTCATTGCTAGCCTGTGATTAATGCAGCTAGGCAAAACAGTTGTCCGATAAGAACAAAGCCCAGCTTGGACTACATCAGCTATAACACCCAAAAACAGATACCACAGTGAGCTACACTTATGTTTTGGGGGATAGATACCAAAGTGTAGTATGAGACAAAATAACAAATTACATATATGATGCAGTCTGTTACTAGAATTAACACAGCATTTTTTTTAGCCTCCCCTGCAACCGTTTTATTACTTGTGGTCCTGCCAGTACATATATTATATTATCCACTTCTTTTTATAGGGTGACAATGATGTTCATTCTGCAGAAAACAATCTATCTCCCTTGTCAGCAGCTACTTTGCACATCTACATAATCACCTAAGCATTTGAAACTAATCAGAAAATCAGTCACAAAATATGCACTTTGTGCATGCTAAATCCCAATTACATACTTTTGTGAGTCCAATGTTCATTCACTCAGTGATGTTGGAGTAGTAACATTTTAGTAAATTGAATTTATTTAGCATGTGAAAACATGCCAAAATGAAAAGTAGAAACTTAATTCACCCAAAGAGTCAAAAAGTATTGTATTTTTTTTTATAAACCTGAGCTTGTGTAAGAACAGCAGACAAAACAGTCATAAACAAATCATTTCCAAGTTCCTATAAACTAAAAAGAGAAGCACATCCATTGTTTTTTAATTTTTAGATAAAGGGAACATTCTTTTTTTGAAATGCAATTCTGCAGTTACATATTTATGGTATAAAACACCAAATGCAATGTAATTATTGCATTGCTGTGGGTACAAAATACGCAGATGGACCTGATCAAAATCAGACAAACGCTATTAATTTCTACTTTTGTACTTTTAACATACTAATATTAAGTATCACAGCTAAACTAAAATCTTTTGTCATCTGTGAATGATATGGAGCCTGAATACACAAGGCAATTTTCCAGTAAGTAGAAAGGCTGGTCATTGAGGCATTTCTAAAAAGTCTATTTGGAAAGGTATGTATTAGACACAATAACCTGCCATGAGTGATGGGTGTAAATTAAAGTAGAGTGAGGCAGCTGGCACATGAACAAGATCAATATTATTCTGCACTGTATTTGTTCTTGAATTATTCTTACTCGGGTCTGGATTTTCTTAATGGTTTGTCAAATACCTGAATGTATTACACACAGAAGAAAACGTTTGATGCCGCTGAATTCACCACCTCCAAAATGCCATCTGTTTATGAATTGGTGATGCACTGTCAAAATGAATAATTGCAAAAATATAGTCTTTTGTGCACTAACGTGGATTTAACTCTTTTTTTTTATCCCAGAACTGACTGAGTTTTTCTCATGTATAGGGAACAGGTGAAAAGACATGGTAGAGCATAAAGGTTAGAGCCTTATGCCGCGTACACACGAGCGGACATTACGGCGGACTTTGCCCGGCGGACTGGATTTCGTCGGACAATTCGATGTGTGTGGGCTCCAGCGGACTTTGTTTTCTCAAAAGTTGGACGGAATTAGATTTGAAACTTGTTTAAAATTTATCCGTTGAAATCGAGTCCGGTCGAAAAGTCCGCCGTCTGTATGCTAGTTCGACGGACAAAAAGCCACGCTAGGGCAGCTATTGGCTACTGGCTATGAACTTCCTTGTTTTAGTCCGGTCGTACGTCATCACGTACGAATTCGACGGACTTTGGTGGATTGTGTGTAGGCAAGTCCGTTCATTCACAAAGTCCGTCGGAAAGTACGTCGAAAAGTCCGCCGGGCAAAGTCCGCCGTAATGTCCGCTCGTGTGTACGCGGCATTAGAAAAGATCTTTATCCACAGTATTAATTTCATTGAGGCACTGACAACACCCACACATTCACTCTGGCAGATTATTTTTAAGATTTATAGAAGACTTTTATTACAAACTGCTCCTCAGCAACATAAAGGCAAGTGCAAAGTATTGTACAACACAATGCACATCAGTGGCCCTACACTACTCCATTCTGACAAATTCAATCCTTACATGGAACTAAGATTTTTTTTGTCTATTATATATTTGCTGTATATTGTATCATGCTTTATATTTACACGATTTTCATACACATTCTAAAATCATTGCAAGTTCCTCCTGTTAAGAACATAAAGTGAATAGGTAGGTTTGACATTGCCCTTTTATGATATAAAATGACTGGTCACTTTATTCGGTACACCTGTTCAATTGCTTGGTAACACAAATTGCTAATCAGCCAATTACATGGCAGCAAATCAATGCATTTAGGTATCTAGATGTGGTGAAGCCGACTTGCTGAAGTTCAAACTGAGCATTAGAATGCGGTAGAAAGGGAATTTAAGTGACTTTGAACGTGGTATGGTTGTTGGTGCCAGACAGGCTGGTCTGAGTATTTTAAAAACTGCTGATCTACTGGGATTTTCACACACAACCATCTCTAGGGTTTACAGAGAATGGTCAGAAAAAGAGAAAATATCCAGTGAGCAGCAATTGTGTGGACAAAAATGCCTTGTCGATGTCAGAGAAAAATGGGCAGACTGGTTCGAGATGATAGAAAGACAATAGTGTTCCGTGCACTATTGTCTTTCTATCATCTTGAACCAGTCTGCCCATTGGTATATCCAAAGTGTATGGAATATTACCAGATTTGGAAGGACAAGAGATACCTCCCTTTATAGAGAAATGAGAAAAAGAAATAGGTATGAAATTAGAGGTTTAACAAGTTGAGAGAAAGATAGGAGCAGTGTATAACTATGCAACAGATATAAACACAATAGAAATGAACTACAAGCTATTGGTTAGATGGTTTTTGACACCAGTCAAAATTCATAAATATCAACCTGACAAAGCCCCAGAGTGTTGGAGGGAATGTGGACAGAGGGCCACAGTGACACACATTTGGTGGGAATGCCCAAAAATTAAGGAATATTGGCAGGAAATCCTGGAATGTATAGAAGACATAACTGGAGAAAAGATAATCAACAGCCTGCAGACGTGTCTATTTCATGGATCAAAAGTTTCAAATAAACAATACAGAAAATCACTAACTCCAAAATTACTAAATGCTGCAAAAGGACTAATCCCAAAAAAGTGGCTAAGTATAGAAAAACTGGATGCAAGGGAATTCTTTGAGCGAATTGAATACTGTAGCAGAATGGAATACCTATGCAGCAGAGAAAATGGACAACCAAGAAGATATAACACTATTGGAGGAAAATTGAAAAATTTTCAAACTTCAGAGAAAAATCTAGAAAAGATGACAGAGGGATGCAGGGCCTGAGTAGGCCTGGAAATAAGAAAAAAGGACTGAGCGCAGACGAATTGGGAGGGGAGAGGTGGGAGGAGAGATGGGGGCGGGGGGGGAGAAGTAGGGGGAAGGGTGGACGAGTATGGGTAGGGAAAGAATAGAATTTTGCAAGATAGATATAAAAGTAATACTAGCAACTAAAATGTAAAATTAAGGTTTGGACTTGTATTACTACATTGTTTATTTAATTAAATTGTTTTGATAATAGTACAAATAAGAGAAAAAACACAATGATGTGAAATTGATAAAGAGACAATAAATGAAGGCACAGTTGAATAAAGTCTCTCGATACTGTTCGCTGAATATAGAAGAAAAAAAAGACAATAGTAACTCAAATAAACACTTGTTACAACCAAGGTATGCAGAATACGGTACCATCTCTGAATGCACAACACATCGAACCTTGAAGCAAATGGGCTACAGCAGCAGAAGACCACATCGGTTTCTACTCCTGTCAGCTAAAAACAGGAAACTGAGGCTAAAATTCGCACAGGCTCACCAAAATTGGACAAAAGAAGATTGGAAAAACATTGCCTGGTCTGATGAGTCTCCATTTCAGCTGCGACATTCAGATGGTAGGGTCAGAATTTGGTGTAAACTTAATGAAAGCATGGATCCACCCTGCCTTTCATCAATGGTTCAGGCTGGTGGTGGTGTAATGCTGTGGGGGATATTTTCTTGGCACACTTTGGGCCCCTTAGTACCAATTGAGCATTGTTTAAACGCCAAGGCCTACCTGAGTATTGTTCCTGACCATGTCCATCCCTTTATGACTACAGTGTACCCATCTACTGATGGCTACTTCCTGCAGGATAATGCACCATGTCACAAAACTCAAAACACCTCAAGCTGGTTTCTTGAACATGACGATGAGTTCCCTGTACTCCAATGGCCTCCACAGTCACCAGATTTCAATTAAATAGAGAATCTTTGGGATGTGGTGGAGTGGAAAATTCGTCATGGATGTCCAACCAACAAATCTCCAGCAACTGCATGATGAAATCATGTCAATATGAACCAAAATCTCTGAGGAATGTTTCCAACACCTTGTTGAATCTATGCCATGAACAATAAGGACAGTTCTGAAGGCAAAAGGGGGTCCAACCTGTACTAGCAAGGTGAACCTAATAAAGTGGCCGGTGAATGTAGATATGGAGCAAGTAACTGGTTATGCCACCTCCTTTTTTATGGAAAGCCATGCCTAAAAGGTACTGAAGGTACTAATTTACCCATAAAAAGTGCTAAGTGACACAAGACTTGTTACAAAGTAATCAACTATTTTAAACCAAATTTTGTATAGAAAATGAACAGTGAGCTACTAATATGTTGCAGCAAATAGTGAACCTGTCCACCCCATCCACTCTTGTCCCCCCCCCCCTTCCCCCCCTCCCCCCCTCTTTTCCTCCCTTCCGGTTTCCTCCTCTTTGCCCTTCTTCCCATCTTTTTCCCCCCTCCTGTCTCGCCTTCCTTATCTCTAGGCCCCTCTAATCCCCTTCCCATCCCCCTACTTCCCTTTGTCCTTTTTCCTCACACCACCACCTGGAGTCTTTTGTAACGTTAGGACAGCGGCACACCCTTCTATGATACCCCTAGTACTATGTTATTTACAGTTGGTTTTATTCCATCCTTACCTATTAGAGGCTGTCTGTCATCCCCTGTGTCCGCCGCGGGGGTACTTATTATGGGTCCCGTATGCCCACAGCAACCGCCTGATTGGGTGAGTTTGTCCTTATTTGTACCCTACTTATATAAGTGTTTTGATAATGGTTGTAAATGGTTTTGCTGAAATAATCTACTGTATATATTTCTGTATATTAAAGCCATCTTATACCATGTTTTAGATGTACTTCTCCTGAGGAAGCGGTGTCAACCGCGAAACCGGTCGAGATTCAAAGCTATATATACACACTCCTCATCTAAAATCTTGCGGAATCCACTTGCTTAGATTGTGTGGTATTTCCCTTTTATGTTTATATATAGTGATGTCGTTTGTTAATTGCAATTGTAATTGTATTTTTATAATTTTTTCAATTAAAATTTTATAACTTTGTAACTCATCCTTATATCTATTACTGTATACCAATATTTAGTACCAGAATAGTCCCACTTCTTTCTTACTCTGGGAGGTGGAGACGGGAGTTGACAGGGGCAGCAACTGCAACTACGTCTCTATCCTCTCACCCCTTTTAATCATGGTATTAAACTCAAAAGCAATAATTTATTATATTGCAACTTACTTATTCTTAGATGTGATGCCATTTGTTTTCCTTTTTTAGGCTTATTTTCACTTTATAATATAGCCATATGTCTCTTGTTTTTCTAAAGAACCTTTTGGAGATGTATCAGTTAGAGGGGTGAGACAAACCATTTAGCACTGGCAGAGATACTGGTACTTAGAATGATCAAGTTTTTTTTATGTAAAACTTTTATCCTAAAAGAAAAAAAAACTGTTGCTGTAACTACGTATAAAGTGTGAGCTGGAGTCTGGCTTCAATTTTGTATCTGTGTGATGCAAGGATCTCTCCGGCTGTTCTATTGTACTCTGAGAGGTGGACCCCCCTTGACAGAATATACTAATCAATGGCTGGAAGTGCTGCTTGAATGCTGGTTTTCTAGCAAGACAATTTGACTGAAGCCGGTTATTAGACTGGCTTCTGTTAAACAGTAAGTGGTACATGTGTACTGAAAGTCGGTTGGTTCCTAGTGAACCATCTGACTTTCGGTACGTGTGTACCAGGCTTAACCCTCCACCTATTATTATTATTATTATTATTATACAGGATTTATATAGCGCCAACAGTTTACGCAGCACTTTACAATATAAAATACAATACAGTTATAATACAATAAAATACAAGAGGATTAGGAGGGCCCTGCTCAGAAGAGCTTACAATCTAATAGGGTGGGGCAGGTGTTACAAAAGGTTGTAACTGTGGGGAATGAGCTGATGGAAGTGGTAAAGGATTAGTTGGAGAGTTCTTCCACAAAGCCAGTTCGAAACTGGGGAGTTCCTACATGTTGCAGTATGCTTCTACAAAAGGATAGACTTTGGTAAAGTTTATTTCTTTTTTTATCCCTTTTTATTTTCATAGCAAATTGCCAATTTTGTGTCTTTCTGTACTTTTTGTATCTTTTTTGGTAACTCCTTTTTCTTTGTATATCTTTTATGCACTGCCCACTTTCAGGATATTGAATGATTAAATTAATAAGTGACTTTTGTGTACTAAGCTAGGACTCATATCTCTGGAGAGGTTGTTGTATTTTAGTGCCTAAATACTCAGTCTAAATTACGTACCAATTGGTATGCAATTGCACTGCGTGTTGGCAGATTGCATACAGATTGTACACTAATGCCGCGTACACACGGTCGTACTTTTCGTCTACAAAAGTCAGACAGCCTGTCCGACAGACTTCCGGCAGACTTCCGGCAGACTTTCGACAGACTTGCGGCAGACTTTCTAACGAACGGACTTGCCTACACACGACCACACAAAAGTCTGACGGATTCGTACGTGATGACGTACACCGGACTAAAATAAGGAAGTTCATAGCCAGTAGCCAATAGGTGCCCTAGCGTGGCTTTTTGTCCGTCGGACTAGCACACAGACGAGCGGATTTCGGGGTCCGTCGTAGTTACGAAGTAAAGTTTTAAAGCATGTTTCAAATCTAAAGTACGTCGGATTTGAGGCTAAAAAAGTACGTTGAAAGTCCGGAGAAGCCCACACACGATCGGATTACCAGCCAGCTTTAGTCCGTCAGCGTCCGTTGGACTTTTGTAGACGAAAAGTACGACCGTGTGTACGCGGCATTACAGATCTGCCAGACGGAGATCTGTGTGTGTGTGGTGGCTTAGCAGACTAGTCTGCGGACAAACTGTTGGGTGGTGGCAGGCTGTCGTTTATTGTGTGTCTGGCGTGTGGGTGTGGGGACAGTGGGAAGAGTGACTAACACTGGGGTTCAAGCTTGCAGGATAGCTGGAGGAACCCTAGAAGCGTGGGCTAATTTCTATACGGCTCCCCAACCCTGAGAGTGCACCAGATTGTATGCAAGATTCAGATCTGCCTTTATGCGGTCAGCCAGCTGGATTGGAGTGGACTCTCCCTCTAGTGGTGGCCAAAGGTAGTGCGGGCTGTGAATTTCAGCCAGTCTTGCTCAGTATAAGTTCCCCCTTATTCCCTTAGTTCCTCATATCCCCCAGTCACGGAACGCACATCGCGGTTAGCTAGTCGCTGGGGGCGTGTGTAATCGTGACAGATTGGTCACTTCCCTCAGACTGTCAATACTGCTGTTCAAAGATGTCTCTGTTAACTCCTTCATCCAGAGACAGGGACATTTTAATAGGAAGTGTGTTACTGTCCAGATCAACAGGAGAAAAAAGCTTAAAAAAACGAAAACTAATGCAGCCACTACATCTAAGGGTTGGTAAGCTGCAATATATTACATTATTCGTTTTGGGTTTAACACCAGGAGCAGCCAAGAGAACTGGCAGGGACCCCAGAAGAGGTGGATCAGGGCTGCTAAGTATAACATGTTTGTTATTTCAATAAAAAAGAAATGACCTTTACAAACACTTTAAAGCAGGGGTCTCAAACCGGTGGCCCTCCAGCTGTTGCAGAACTACAATTCCCTTGAGGCATTGCAATTCTGATGGTTACAAGCATAACTCCCATAGACAGAGGCATGATGGGACTTGTAGTTCTGCAACAGCTGGAGGACCCCCAGTTTGAGACCCCTGCTTTAAAGTGATATCAAACCCATAGCCGCAATTTTTGCTTTATATCATATTTATATAGTATTACACCTGGATGCCTGTCCCACAGTTTAAAAAAATAGAAATCTAAATACCTTTTTTAATTCCTTACACATCTCAGTCATGTGACTCTATTTCACTAGCTCCACACCACAATGTGCGATCGGTGGGTGGAGCTAGCTGGAGACCTTGAATGCAAACAACGTTACTCAGTGCTCACGTTTGATAGGGGATTTCTCTCCTTGGTTTACCAGTCTAATGCTATACATAAAGCTTTATAGAAGCAGCTATGCTGGAAAAAGCAATCCATGAAAAGTCCCTAAGGTCTATGCTTTGTGTGAAACATGAGAGAAATCCCCAAGCAATCATGATACTTACTAATGCTGTCCTCCGGTCCTAACTTCGGAGCCACCCTCCCAGCTGATGTAAAATGTCACATGGGCCAGCTTGAACAGGGCAAAGTGAAGGCATTAAAAAGGAGACATTGTAGAGCATGCATAGAGCAAATGGCAACACGACAGCCACAGAATCAGCTGTTATTTTGTTGTCGAAGAAGGAGAGCATTAGAAATGGCAGGATCAACTAGGTATTTGTCTAAATATACACCAATCATCCATAACATTATGACCACCCACCATAACCCATTGGGGCATGGACTCCACAAGACCTCTGAAGGTATGTTGTGGTATCTGGCACCAAGCTGTCAGTAGCAGATCCTTTAGATCCTTTAGGTGAGGCCTCCATGGATTGAACTTGTTTTTCCAGCACATCCCGTAGATGCTCAATTGGATTGAGATCTGGAGAATTTAGAGGCCAAGTCACCACCTCAAACTTGTAGTTGTATTCCTCAAATCATTCTTGAATTTTTAAGACCAGACTATCTTCTTCCAGTGCTCCATGGACCAATTATGATGCTCACATGCCCATTGTAGTTGCTTTTGGCTGTGGACACGGGTCACCATCAATGGCGACCCTAGGGGGGGGCCAGAGGGGGCCCTGACCCCCCCAACATTATGCTGGGCCCCACCATGTGCCCCCCCAAAAAAAAAAAATTTTTTTTTTTTTTTTAATTTTTTTTTTTTTTTTTTTTACAAAAAGGCAATTTCTTTTTGTTTGTATTCATATCGGATGTGCCGCATCTTACTCGGGCCACCACTGGGGTAACACAGTCTCTATTGAGAGGGGGAACGTCCCCAGTCAGCTCCTGCAGGTGATTCCTCCCCCCTCCCTCTGCTCGCTGACACTGCATAATGCGAGCAGAACACAACCACGGCCGTCCGATCTGCTCCTTCCCCTGCATCCTCATTGGCAGGGAGAAGAGTGAGTTGCAGGAAGGACTCCACCAGGACTCTCAGTTACTGAAAAAACAGACTGATTTCTCCCGTCCTTAGGACAGGAGAACCAGCCTGTAAATTCCAAGAAATGCCAGACCAGCGCTGTCAATAGCAGTGGCAGGACAGCAAGAGGAGGCTGGGGAACTCCACAGTGACAGAACACCGGGGCCTGGGGGCAAGACAACCTTTGCAACCCTGATAGTTCTCCCACTGCTTTGGATCCTTATATTTTCTTGGTATGCTGGTGACATATATCTCTTGTTTCCTGCCACCCTGGGGGGGCCCCCAATACAGTAGGAAGGGAGCTGCAGAACATGTGAAAGGGCCGTTGTGGGATCGTAGTAAAGGGGTAAAGGGCCCCAGGATAGATAAAATATATATAGATAGATAGATATATCTATCTATATATATATATCTATATATATATATAGATATATATATTTGCATTTTATATTGCCCCCCTATTTTTGTCCCTGTCCCCCCATGTGCCCCCCCTAAATATGAAAGCTGGAGACGCCACTGGTCACCATGGGCACCCTGACTGATCTGCACTGTATGTTCTGACACCTTTCTATCAGAACCAGAATTAACATTCAGCAATTTGAGCTACAGTAGCTCATCTATTGGATTGGACTGCATAGGCCAGTCTTTACTCACCATGTGCATCAATGAGTCTTGGTCGCCTATGACCCTGTCACCGGTTTGCCAGTTTTCCTTCCTTGGAGCACTTTTGGTAGGTCCCAAAAGAGCTGCAGTTTTGAAGTTGCTCTGACCCAGTCGTCTAGCCATTACAATTAGGCTCTTGTCAAAGTTGCTCAAATCCTCACACTTACCCATTTTTTCTGCTTTCAACACATCCACTTTAGGGACAACATGTTCACTTGCTGCCTAATACATCCCACCCACCCCCAGGTGCCATTGTCACAAGATAATGAATGTTATGCACTTCACCTGTCAGTGGTCAGAATGTTATGGCTGATCGGTGTATAAGATGGGGAAAGAAAAGATGCACAGTATAGATAACTAACATCATTATACATATAAATGCTATGAGAAATGTTTTGCGTTTATTGCCACTTTAAAGCTGGATTGCTAGACCCAGACACAAAAAAAAAAACCCAACAACCTAATTGCGTTGCTCACCTCATATGAACCTACAGAAAAGAAAAAGCTATACGTTGAAAAAACAAACAAAAAAACTGACATTGTGCCCAGCAAAATCAAGACAAAATCAAACTGTGCCGTGGCATAGAGGAATTCTTTAGAAATCTAAAGCTCAAAGAATACTTTCATGACAAGGAGGACCACAACACAGGCGATTAAATGTGAATGTCAGTGCTCCAACACCACAATTACACACCACATCTTTACCAGATGGTATGGCCTCATAAGAATGGCACTTGTATGCAAGAACTTGGCTGCACAGTGATCCGATCAACAGGTCCGGACAGCAGCCAATTGACCCCTTTAGATATGTCACCAGCAATCGCACCGTTCACAATAAAAGGAATACACCATAAAACCTGTTGGCTGCTGTTGGGACCTGCTGATTGTATCACTGTGGAGTGAGTGACATCTCTTCCTAAGATTGCCTTGTTCCTGAGGCACGTTGATCTCACTATTAAGAGGTCATATCATCTGGTAAGGTGGTGGTGTGTAATTGTGGCGTTGGAGAGATGAAGTTCACATTCTTTTGCACATCGCAATGTCAGCACGCATTTTCTACAAGATACTGGGACTGTACTTTAATATTTTGATGTTTTGATTAATGTAAATGCACTTTTTTTCACTGATAGTGACATCATATATTATCGCTTCTTATATTTGTCCACATTTCTTGAGTTAAAGGGATAGCGCTATTATTTTTTGCACTATTGTTACAGTTGGTGTTTTGTTTTCTATCACTCACTCTACTGTGATGCAATTTTGGAATGGTTTACAGTGCAATTATGTAGTGCAACTTTGATGCGACTTTGGTTGCGTTTTAGCCCTGGTTCACATTGATGTAGGACTGAAATTGTGCGAGTTCAGCTGAATGCGATTTCATTCCTGCATGTCAGTTCAATGATTTCAGTTTCCTGCACAGATGTCTGTTGAAATCACACCTGAAATCGCCAAACGTAGTATAGAAACCACTTTTGGGGATCAGTGCGGCACCGCAAATTCAGTGTTGCAGTGATTCGGACGGTTCCATTATGGGCAATAGCCGCCGATTTGGCATGCGATTTGACATGTGAAATTGCATGCCAAATCGCATCAATGTAAATCAGGGCTAAGAAGTGGTTTACGTATTCTATGGGGCCAAATCTCATCGTAAATTGCACCAAAGTATCCCAGGACCCTTTCCCAAAATCACATCCCAGTTGTGATACATTGATGTGAATGGGCACCATTGGAAGCAATGTTATTACTATTGTTACGCAATTCAGTGAAACCCAAGTTGCATCTTTAATCGCATTAGTTTGAACCAAGCACAGGATTTCTAATATGGCTAATTTAAAACCAAACAACAGCAACCCCAGAACAAAATCTATCTGGACCCTTAAACCGGGAAGGAACCCAACTCTGGTTCAGAAAAAAAACACAGACAAAATTCTGCAGAAAAAAAAAAGCACCATCTGAACAGAAATAAACAGCTATCAGTTTCTTGAAAAAAGGACAAAGAAATGATCAAAGCCTGCAAACAAAAAGTGTACCATAGCCATAATGAACCCTAGCGACTATAAAGAGGAGGCACAAAGGCAGTCATCAAACATCATAAAATATCATAGAATACAGAAGCAGCTAACAGATTTCATCAAGAAAAAAAAATCACAAATACAATGGAATACCTATCTTTAGGAATCAGAGAACATAATAACATGAAAAACTAAAACTAGTTATTACCCATGTAAAGATTAGTAATAGTACATACATTCAGTACACAAAAAAACACATCAGCCAATAGGCCAAACAGTAGTTCTGGTGGAGCTGTGCACATACAGTTTGCCTGGGTATACCCAGGATACTGTTGGACAAAAATGGCAGCAATAGCCTAATAGCCTCTGCTACTGGTCTGGATTAAATGCAATACAGAAAACAGCAGCAGCTTATCCTTCATGGAAGGCCATGCAGTTCAATTCTATCTGCACTTCCTGGAAACCTTATAGGAATGTAACATTCCTATAGTTTGGGGTTTCTGACCCAACTAGCAGGGACAGGAAGTACATGTTCATTCCTCAACAGAAAGTGCCTATATGTAACCAACTAACTCTGTGAAAATTACCAAGCAACAGCAATTTGCAAATATAGACACCAGAGAAAAAGGTAGCTCTCTACATGTGTATTTCAAGGTTTTCTTCTGACTGGAATTAACTTTAAAGAGACCCTATCACCAGACCATGAATTTCAACTGCAATCTTTCCATAATATTATAGGTGTATTTACTGTGGTTCATGCATGTTATTTAACTGTAATACCCCTTTCACACTGGGATGGGGGGGGGGGGTGTTAGCGGTAAAGCGTCACTAGTTTAGCAGCACTTTACCACTGTTATAGGAGAGGGTTAATAGCGCCCGAAAAGCGCGGCTGCCAAAGCGCTTTGCAGGCGCTTCAGCAGTGGTGCCCATTCATTTCAATGGGCAGGGGTGGTGGAGGAGTGGTGTATACACAGCTCCCCCACCGCCCCAAAGATGATGCTTGCAGGACTTTTTTTCCTGTCCTGCAAGCGCACCTCCCCAGTGCAAAAGCATTTGGGCTTTCACTCTGGGGCTGCAGAAGAGGCAGTTTACAGGCACTTTTCAGGTGCTATTTTTAGCACAAAAACGACTGTAAAATGCCTCAGTGGGAAAGGGGTCTTAAAGAGTTCTTGTGTAAAAATCCAAAAGCTTGAGTTCCTGAGTAATACAGTTGATTGCATACCCCAGAAAAATATGTGATGCATTTTAAATGTAGCCAAGAGCTGGATATTCACCTATTCCTGCAATCAGGAAGCACTGTGTGGCATTGTTCAGGGGGGAGCTGCTTCCCTCTAGTGTTGAATGTGATGCTGACCTGTTACCTTCTTAATAAGAGAGAAGACAGAGCAAAGCATCTTGGGACATATAGTCCGTACAGATGGGATTCAGCCTCTGGCTGATTGATGTAGAACTACAACTACCAGCTGGCTGATGTGGAAGAACAGACTGCTTGAAGAGACTATAAGAGGGATGGATTGAGGCCTAGCGCACTCTCTTGGGACCGGCGTGGATCTACATGCAGAGAATCTGTGAGAGCGTGAGCTGCACTTGAGTCATTGTCTGCTCTAGCAAAACTATCCAGCGGATATCTGGAGGGACACCTGTGGACAGCTCCCTTTAGCTGTTCGGCAGCAACCTGGAGGCTGCTCTTATCCCATCCATCCTGCAGAGGCTACAGATTCAGGTAAGCCATGGCGTGGTGTGGTGGAGGCCGGAAGTCATCCCTTGAGCCACGTTCCTGAGAGATCATTATCATCATAACCATCATCATCGTCATTTCCTGTTCCAGTATGGTGAGTGGGCAATAGCCCAGTATGATAGACACTGTATATAGACACCATTGTCTCCTACACCCGTATCATCTTCAGTTTCAAGGATCTAAATTAAAACATCATAGACACGATATACAGACATCTTTGCTCTCCATTGTTCTGCTGTTGCATGTAGTTCCACAGAAATGAATATCTTTAAGTTAGTGATCACTGTGAAGCCAGTTGCAGTTTAATTTACAGTGGATATAAAAAGTCTACACACCCCTGTTAAATTGTCAGGTTTCTGTGATGTAAAAAAAATGAGACAAAGATAAGTCATTTCAGAACTTTTTCCACCTTTAATGTGACCTATAAACTGTACAACTCAATCGAAAAACAAACTGAAATCTTTTAGGGGGGAAGTAAAAATAAAAAAATAAAATAATGTGGTTGCATAAGTGTGCACACCCTCTTATAACTGGGGATGTATCTGTGTTCATAATTAAGCAATTACATTCAAACTCATGCTAAATAAGCATCAGTACACACCTGCCATCATTTAAAGTGCTCAGATTAACCCCCCAAAAAATTCAGCTGTTCTAGTAGGCTTTTCCTGACATTTTCTTAGTCGCAGCCTACAGCAAAAACCATGGTCCGCAGAGAGCTTCCAAAGCATCAGAGGAATCTCATTGTTAAAAGGTATCAGTCAGGAGAAGGGTACAAAAGAATTTCCAAGGCATTAGATATACCGTGGAACACAGTGAAGACAGCCATTATCAAGTGGAGAAAATATGGCACAACAGTGACATTACCAAGAACTGGACATCTCTCCAAAATTGATGAAAAGACAAGAAGAAAACTGGTCAGGGAGGCTGCCAAGAGGCCTTTAAAAGAGCTGCAGGAAAATTTGGCAAGTGCTGGCTGTGTGGTACATGTGACAACAATCTCCCATATTCTTCATATGTCTGGGCTATGGGCTAGAGCAGTGTTTCTCAACTCCAGTCCTCAAGGCGCCCCAACAGGTCATGTTTTCAGGATTTCCCTCAGATGAAATGGCTGTAGTAATTACTAAAGCAGTGAAACTGATCAAATCACCTGTGCAAAATAATGGAAAGCCAGAAAACATGACCTGTTGGGGCGCCTTGAGGACTGGAGTTGAGAAACACTGGGCTAGAGTAGCAAGACGGAAGACTTTTCTTACCAAGAAAAACATCCAAGTTTGGCTAAATTTTGTAAAAACACACAAGTCTTCCAAAAGCATGTGGGAAAATGTGTTATGGTATGATGAAACCAAGGTTGAACTTTTTGGCCATAATTCCAAAAGATATGTTTGGTGCAAAAACAACACTGCACATCACTGCATATCACCAAAAGAACACCATACCCACCATTAGGGATGAGCTTCGAGTTCGAGTTGAACTCTTGTTCGACTCGAACATCGGCTGTTCGCCAGTTCGCTGAATAGCGAATAATTTGGGGTGTTCGCGGCAAATTCGAAAGCCGCGGAACACCCTTTAAAAGTCTATGGGAGAGATCAAAAGTGCTAATTTTAAAGGCTAATTTGCATGGTATTGTCATAAAAAGTGTTTGGGGACCTGGGTCCTGCCCCAGGGGACATGGATGAATGCAAAAAAAAAGTTTTAAAAACGGCCGTTTTTTCGGGAGCAGTGATTTTAATAATGCTTAAAGTGAAACAATAAAAGTGTAATATTCCTTTAAATTTTGTACCTTGGGGGTGTCTATAGTATGCCTTTAAAGGGGCGCATGTTTCCCGTGTTTAGAACAGTCTGACAGCAAAATGACATTTCAAAGGAAAAAAAGTCATTTAAAACTACTCGCGGCTATTAATGAATTGCCGGTCCGACAATACACATAAAAGTTTATTGATAAAAACGGCATGGGAATTCCCCACGGGGGAACCCCGAACCAAAATTATAAAAAAAAATGACGTGGGGAGTCCCCCTAAATTCCATACCAGGCCCTTCAGGTCTGGTATGGATATTAAGGGGAACCCCAGCCAATTTTTTTTTTAAAAATGGCGTGGGGTCCCCCTCAAAATCTATACCAGACCTGAGGGTCTGGTATGGATTTTAAGGGGAACCCCGCGCCAATTAAAAAAAAAAAACGGCGTGGGGTCCCCCCAAAAATCCATACCAGACCCTTATCGGAGCGGCCCCCCCTCCTGAACCGTACCAGGCCACATGCCCTCAACATTGGGAGGGTGCTTTGGGGTAGCCCCATAAAAAACCTTGTCCCCATGTTGATGAGGACAAGGGCCTCATCCCCACAACCCTTGCCCGGTGGTTGTGGGGGTCTGCGGGTGGGGGGCTTATCGGAATCTGGAAGCCCCCTTTAACAAGGGGACCCCCAGATCCTGGCCCTCCCTCCTGTGTGAAATGGTAAGGGCCTACCATTTCACAAAAAAACTGTCAAAAATGTTAAAAATGACAAGAGACAGTTTTTGACAATTCCTTTATTTAACCAGTTGCCGACCGCCGCACGACGATGTACGTCGGCAGAGCGGCACGGGCAGGCAAAATGGCTTACAGGTACGTCCTTGCCTGCCCGCGGGTGGGGGGTCCGATCGGACCCCCCCGGTGCCAGCGGCGGTCGGATTCAGGTCAGGGTTGATCAAAGGTGAGAGGGAGGCCACTCATTCGTGGCTCCCCCCTCGCGATCACTCCTGGCCAATGACGGGCTTCCTCGGCTTCTGTGAATGTAAACAGAAGCGGAGGAAGTGATGTCACTCTCCTCGAGCCAGTCTTTTCGTCCCGGCGCCGAGGAGAGAAGACTTCCAAGTAAGTTTGCATCAACACCAACACACTAACAGTAGAACACGCCGTAGAACACGCAGGCACACTTGTCACCCCCCCTGTCAACCCCCAGTCACCCCCTGATCACCCCCCTGTACCCTCTGTCACACTGACACCAATAGCAGGTTTTTTTTTCTGATTATTGCATTGGTGTCAGTTTGTGTCAGTTATAAGTGTTAGGGCAGTTAGGGTTAGCCCCCTTTAGGTCTAGGGTACCCCCCTTTAGGTCCAGGGTACCCCCCTAACCCCCCCTAATAAAGTTTTAACCCCGTGATCACCCCCTGTCGCCAGTGTCACTAAGCGATCGTTTTTCTGATCGCTGTATTAGTGACACAGGTGACGCTAGTTAGGGAGGTAAGTATATAGGTTCGCTGTCAGTGTTTTATAGCGACAGGGACCCCCATTTACTACCTACTAAAGGTTTTAACCCCTTGATTGCCCCCTAGTTAACCCTTTCACCAGTGATCACCATATAATTGTTACGGGTGACGCTGGTTAGTTGGTTTGTTTATTATAGTTTTAGGGCACCCGCCGTTTATTACCTTATAAAGGTTTAACCCCCTGATCGCCCGGCGGTGATATAAGTTAAGTTTTTAGGGTCAGATAAGGTCTGCGTCGCCCCAGGCAGCGTCAGGTTAGCGCCAGTACCGCTAACACCCACGCACGCAGCATACACCTCCCTTAGTGCTATAGTATCTGAACGGATCGATATCTGATCCGATCAGATCTATACTCCCCAGCAGTTTAGGGTCCCCCAAAAAAACGCAGTGTTAGCGGGATCAGCCCAGATACCTGCTAGCACCTGCGGTTTGCCCCTCGGCCCAGCCCAGCCCAGCCCACCCAAGTGCAGTATCGATCAATAACTGTCACAAAACACTAAGCACACAACTGCAGCGTTCGCATAGTCAGGCCTGATCCCTGCGATCGCTTACAGTTTTTTGGTAGCGTTTTGAATCAGTCGCTGACAGTCAGGAGCTTTTTTGCCTGTGAGTCTCACTAGTGTACCCCTAAATTTAGAGCCCAAAATGGCAAATCGAAGGTACACTAGTGAAGAGGCCTACACGTTTCTGAGCATGACAGATAGTGAAGAGGAAGTCACTCATCTGTCAAGTTCAGGCTCAGAATACGATCCTGTAGAGGACAGCGGCTCCATGACAGATAGCTCTGACGACAGAGTTGTGGTCCCTGCTAGGGCCAGGCGTACCAGACCCCGAACTTCTTCTTCTGTCCTTGAAGTGCAAGAACCGCAGGTCCCTCGTATGGAGCAGAGAAGTACTAGCGCTGCTATTCCTTCTGGTGAACTGGCAAGCACCAGCGGCCTAGTACACCCTGGTCGTACATCCAGCACTGCAGTATCACGTGGTGACGTGGCGAGTCCCATAAGTGCAGTTCAAGCTGGTGAGGTGGCAAGCACTAGTAGGGTCCCGCTGCCACCAAGGGGACGAACACAGGCCCGTCGTGCCCATAGTGCCCTTCCTGCTGCATTCGCCAATCCGAATTGGGTACCCACCACTTCTGCAGCACCCGTATTGCCCCCGTTCACTGGCCAACCCGGAATTCAGGTGGAAACAGTTGACTTTATGCCACTGGATTTTTATTCACTGTTTTTCACCGAAGATCTCTATAGATCTATTGTGGACTAAAGCAATTCATACGCTGGTCAACACATCACTGCTAATCCCCAGTCCTCCCTTGCCAGAGATTGGAGACCAATTACGGTCTCCGAATTTAAGATCTTTCTGGGCCTTTCCCTCAACATGGGCATAACCAAAAAGAGTGAGTTGCGGTCATATTGGTCCACTGACCCAATTCACCATATGCCCGTGTTCTCTGCTTCAATGGCCAGGGCATGATACGAGCAGATTTTGCGGTTCATGCACTTCAACGACAATGAACTCTGTCGTCCTCGTGGAGACCCTGCATACGATCGGCTCTACAAAATTCGGCCCCTCGTAAACCACTTCAACCAGCGTTTTGCAGACTTGTTTACTCCCCATCAAGTTGTCTGTGTTGATGAGTCCCTGATTAAATTTTCTGGCCGCTTGTCCTTCAAACAGTACCTTCCCAGCAAGCCTGCCAGATACGGGGTCAAGATGTATAAGCTCTGTGACAGGGCCACAGGCTATACATGTAGTTTTATGGTTTACGAGGGCAAAGATAGTCACGTAGAGCCGACAAACTGCCCTGACTACATAGGAAGCGCTGGCAAGATAGTGTGGGACTTGGTGTCACCCTTATTCGGAAAGGGGTACCACTTGTTCGTGGACAATTATTATACGAGCGTACCACTTTTTAGTCACCTTTTTGATCATCAAATTGGAGCATGTGGCACCGTGCGACCTAATCGCCGGAGCTTTCCTCAGCGGCTTGTAGATTCCCGTCTTAGGCTGGGGGAGAGAGCCTGCTTGAAGTATAATAATTTGCTCGCTATGAAGTGAAGGGATAAGAAGAATGTTTTCGTTCTCACCTCCCTTCATGCAGACACGATGACCCAAATTACTACGGCGACTGGTGTTGTGGAGAAACCCCTCTGTGTCCACGAATATAACCTTAATATGGGAGGGATGGACCTCAACGACCAGTTGTTGCCGCCGTACCTAATTGCCCGTAAGGCCAGACGCTGGTACAAAAAAGTGTCTGTTTATTTATTTCAATTGGCTTTGCTGAACGCTCATGTGCTATACAGAGCTTCAGGACGGACTGGATCCTTCCTTAAATTCCAGGAAGAGATCGTCAGAGCCCTTCTGTTTCCAGACGGTGCTCCACCTCACCTTCCCCAACCAAATGCAGTAGGCCGGCTGCATGAGAGGCATTTTCCTTATGTCCTCCAGAGTACCCCTACCCAACGAGCCCCCCAAAGAAAATGTCGTGTCTGCAGAAAGCGCGGATTTAGGCGTGACACCCGGTATTATTGTCCCTCCTGTCCTGGCAATCCTGGTCTTTGCATTGGTGAATGTTTTGAACGCTACCATACACTAGTTGAGTTTTAGCGTAGGGTACAGCACTGCGCAGACTAGGACACACTTTCACAGGGTCTCCCGAGATGCCATCGCATTTTGAGAGACCCAAACCTGGAACCGTTACAGTTTTAAAAGTTACAGTTATAAAAAAAAAGTAAA
This sequence comes from Lithobates septentrionalis, assembly GCA_037952835.1. Classification (NCBI taxonomy): domain Eukaryota; kingdom Metazoa; phylum Chordata; class Amphibia; order Anura; family Ranidae; genus Lithobates; species Lithobates septentrionalis. Next base: position 1,663,106 of record JBBDGP010001535.1, read on the forward strand.
AAAAAAAAAAAATACACAAAAAAATATAAAATAAAAAACCAAAAATAGTTGTCGTTTTATTGTTCTCTCTCTCTCTATTTTCTCTCTATTGTTCTGCTCTTTTTTACTGTATTCTATTCTGCAATGTTTTATTGTTATGTTTTATCATGTTTGCTTTTCAGGTATGTAATTTTTTTATAGCTTACTGTGTTTTAACCATTTTTTTGTTTTCAGGTACGCCATTCAGCTGCAGCGCGGATTTATTTATCTTGACAGCAACAGCGTTTGCTCCCACGATACATAAAGCCGTGACTCCAGCGCTGTCGGAGGTGATTTCACCACCACAGTTACATACTTCAGCATATATGCCGAAGCATGGGGGCAGCAGTGGGTGGAGGAGCGATTTGCTCCTGCCTTTTGCGGGAGGATGCCCCCATGCTTCGGCATATATAAACGGTGCATGTATGCCCATCATTAGAAGTGGGTGGATGAAGGGAGGTATTCTAATGGTGGGCATACCCACCGATCAATATCTTTTTTTCGTTCAGCCCACAGGCTGCATGAAAATAAAGTTTACAATATATGCCCAACAAGGACCAGCAACATACTGGTATGTTGCTGGACTTTGAGTGGTTATACCAGAATGATGCCTGCAGGTTTAGGTATCATCTTGGTATCATTCTTTTCAGCCAGCGGTCGGCTTTCATGTAAAAGCAATCCTAGTGGCTAATTAGCCTCTAGACTGCTTTTACAAGCAGTGGGAGGGAATGACCGCCCCCCCACCGTTTTCCATGTTTTTCTCTGGTTCTCCTGTCCCAACAGGGAACCTGAGAATGCAGCCGGTGATTCAGCCAACTGACCATAGAGCTGATCAGAGACCAGAATGGCTCCAAACATCTCTATGACCTAAGAAACCGGAAGCTACGAGCATTTCATGACTTAGATTTCGCCGGATGTAAACAGCGCCATTGAGAAATTGGGAAAGCATTTTATCACACCGATCTTGGTGTGGTCAGATGCTTTGAGGGCAGAGGAGAGATCTAGGGTCTAATAGACCCCAATTTTTTCAAAAAAGAGTACCTGTCACTACCTATTGCTATCATAGGGGATATTTACATTCCCTGAGATAACAATAAAAATGATTTAGAAAAATAAAAATAAAAGGAACAGTTTAAAAATAAGATAAAAAAGCAAAAAAATAATAAAGAAAAAAAAAAAAGCACCCCTGTCCCCCCCTGCTCTTGCACAAAGGCGAACGCAAGCGTCGGTCTGGAGTCAAATGTAAACAGCAATTGCACCATGCATGTGAGGTATCACCGCGAAGCTCAGATCGAGGGAAATAATTTTAGCAGTAGACCTCCTCTGTAAATCTAAAGTGGTAACCTGTAAAGGCTTTTAAAGGCTTTTAAAAATGTATTCAGTTTGTCGCCACTGCACGTTTGTGCGCAATTTTAAAGCATGTCATGTTTGGTATCCATGTACTCGGCCTAAGATCATCTTTATTATTTCATCAAACATTTGGGCAATATAGTGTGTTTTAGTGCATTAAAATTTTAAAAAGTGCGTTTTTCCCCAAAAAATGCGTTTGAAAAATCGCTGCGCAAATACTGTGTGAAAAAAAAATAAATAAACACCCACCATTTTAATCTGTAGGGCATTTGCTTTAAAAAAATATATAATGTTTGGGGGTTCAAAGTAATTTTCTTGCAAAAAAAAAATATTTTTTTCATGTAATCAAAAAGTGTCAGAAAGGGCTTTGTCTTCAAGTGGTTAGAAGAGTGGGTGATGTGTAACATAAGCTTCTAAATGTTGGGCATAAAATGCCAGGACAGTTCAAAACCCCCCCAAATGACCCCATTTTGGAAAGTAGACACCCCAAGCTATTTGCTGAGAGGCATGTCGAGTCCATGGAATATTTTATATTGTGACACAAGTTGCGGGAAAAAGACAATTTTTTTTTTTGCACAAAGTTGTCACTAAATGATATATTGCTCAAACATGCCATGTGAATATGTGAAATTACACCCCAAAATACATTCTGTTGCTTCTCCTGAGTACGGGGATACCACATGTGTGAGACTTTTTGGGAGCCTAGCCACGTACGGGACCCCGAAAACCAAGCACCGTCTTCAGGCTTTCTAAGGGCGTAAATTTTTGATTTCACTCTTCACTGCCTATCACAGTTTCGGAGGCCATGGAATGCCCAGATGGCACAACCCCCCCCCCTCAAATGACCCCATTTTGGAAAATAGACACCCAAAGCTATTTGCTGAGAGGTATAGTGAGTATTTTGCAGACCTCACTTTTTGTCACAAACTTTTGAAAATTGAAAAAAGAAAAAAAAAAGAAGTTTTTCTTGTCTTTCTTCATTTTCAAAAACAAATGAGAGCTGCAAAATACTCACCATGCCTCTCAGCAAATAGCTTGGGGTGTTTACTTTCCAAAATGGGGTCATTTTGGGGGGTTTTGTGCCATCTTGGCATTTTATGGCCTTCGAAACTGTGATGGGTAGTGAGGAGTGAAATCAAAAATTTACGCCCTTAGAAATCCTGAAGGCGGTGATTGGATTTCGGGGCCCCGTATGAAGCTAGGCTCCCAAAAAGTGCCACTCATGTGGTATCCCCGTACTCAGGAGAAGCAACAGAATGTATTTTGGGGTGTAATTCCACATATGCCCATGGCATGTTTGAGCAATATATCATTTAGTGACAACTTTGTGCAAAAAAAAAAAAAAAATTGTCACTTTCCCGCAACTTGTGTCAAAATATAAAATATTCCATGGACTCAACTTGCCTCTCAGCAAATATCTTGGGGTGTCTACTTTCCAAAATAGGGTCATTTGGGGGGGGGGGGGGGTTTGTGCCATCTGGGCATTTTATGGCCTTCAAAAATGTGATAGGTAGTGAGGAGTGAAATCACAACTTTACACCCTTAGAAATCCTGAAGGTGGTGCTGGGTTTTCGGGGCCCCGTACGCGGCTAGGCTCCCAAAAAGCCCCACACATGTGATATCCCCGTACTTAGGAGAATCAGCAGAATGTATTTTGGGGTGCAATTCCACATATGCCCATGGCCTGTGTGAGCAATATATCATTTATTGACAACTTTGTGCTAAAAAAAAAAAAATTGTCACTTTCCCGCAACTTGTGTCAAAAAATAAAATATTCCATGGACTCAACATGCCTCTCAGCAAATAGCTTGGGGTGTCTACTTTCCAAAATGGGGTCATTTGGGGGGGTTTTGTGCCATCTTGGCATTTTATGGCCTTCAAAACTGTGATAGGTAGTGAGGAGTGAAATCAAAAATTTATGCCCTTAGAAATCCTGAAGGGGGTGCTTGGTTTTCGGGGCCCCGTATGCGGCTAGGCTCCCAAAAAATCCCACACATGTGGTATCCCCGTACTCAGGAGAAGCAGCATAATGTATTTTGGGGTGTAATTCCACATATGCCCATGGCATGTCTGAGCAATATATCATTTAGTGACAACTTTGTGCAAAAATAAAAAAAAAAATTGTCACTTTCCCGCAACTTGTGTCAAAATATAAAATATTCCATGGACTCAACATGCCTCTCAGCAAATAGCTTGGGGTGTCTACTTTCCAAAATGGGGTCATTTGGGGGGGGTTTGTGCCATCTTGGCATTTTATGGCCTTCAAAACTGTGATAGCTAGTGAGGAGTAAAATAAAAAATGTATGCCCTTAGAAATCCTGAAGGCGGTGCTTGGTTTTCGGGGCCCCGTACGCGGCTAGGCTCCCAAAAAGTCCCACACATGTGGTATCTCCGTACTCAGGAGAAGCAGCATAATGTATTTTGGGGTGTAGTTCCACATATGCCCATGGCATGTTTGAGCATAATATCATTTAGTGACAACTTTGTGCAAAAAAAAAAAAATTGTCACTTTCCCGCAACTTGTGTCAAAATATTAAATATTCCATGGACTTAACATGCCTCTCAGCAAATAGCTTGGGGTGTCTACTTTCCAAAATGTGCCATCTTGGCATTTTATGGCCTTCAAAACTGTGATAGTTAGTGAGGAGCAAAATCAAAAATGTATGCCCTTAGAAATCCTGAAGGCGGTGCTTGGTTTTTGGGGCCCCGTACGCGGCTAGGCTCCCAAAAAGTCCCACACATGTGGTATCCCCGTACTCAGGAGAAGCAGCTGAATGTATTTTGGGGTGCAATTCCACATATTCCCATGGCCTGTGTGAGCAATATATCATTTAGTGACAACTTTTTGTAATTTTTTTTTTTTTTGTCATTATTCAATCACTTGGGACAAAAAAATAAATATTCAATGGGCTCAACATGCCTCTCAGCAATTTCCTTGGGGTGTCTACTTTCCAAAATGGGGTCATTTGGGGGGGTTTGTACTGCCCTGCCATTTTAGCACCTCAAGAAATGACATAGGCAGTCATAAACTAAAAGCTGTGTAAATTCCAGAAAATGTACCCTAGTTTGTAGACGCTATAACTTTTGCGCAAACCAATAAATATACGCTTATTGACATTTTTTTTACCAAAGACATGTGGCCGAATACATTTTGGCCTAAATGTATGACTAAAATTGAGTTTATTGGATTTTTTTTATAACAAAAAGTAGAAAATATCATTTTTTTTCAAAATTTTCTGTGTTTTTCCGTTTATAGCGCAAAAAATAAAAACGGCAGAGGTGATCAAATACCATCAAAAGAAAGCTCTATTTGTGGGAAGAAAAGGACCCAAATTTTGTTTGGGTACAGCATTGCATGACCGCGCAATTAGCAGTTAAAGCGACGCAGTGCCAAATTGTAAAAAGTGCTCTGGTCAGGAAGGGGGTAAATCCTTCCGGGGCTGAAGTGGTTAAATGCTTCTTCTTTCTTCTATCTTCTTTCTTCTATCTTCTATCTTCCTTCGGTTTCTTCCTTCATCTTCATCTTCTTCTTCTTCTGGTTCTACTGGTTCTTCTGGTTCTTCCTCCGGTGTTCTCATCCGGCATCTTCATCCGCGGTGTCTTCTTCCCTTCTTCTCCTCGGGCCACTCCGCATCCATGATGGCATGGAGGGAGGCTCCCGCTGTGTGACGCTTCTCCTCTTCTGACGGTTCTTAAATAACAAAGGGGTGGTGCCACCCGGTGACCCCGCCCCCTCTGACACATGGGGACTTGACGGGGACTTCCCTGTGGCATTAAGTAAAAACGGGGGTTATTCCTGCGCTACCAGATTGGAAAAAATGTTATATGGTCGTATAATCGACTTTTGAACCTATATGCAACCTCTATCACTGGGCAGCTGCATCCACCGAAAGCAAGGGCTCAGACACAAACCCAAATCAAATGGTATAAAGAGAGAGGGGGGGGTGCTGCGCTATCCAAAGGGGTCTCAGCTTATAGGTGTTGATAATAATTCCTAGTATTCATAGATCACGAGGTTTTGAATAGTCAAAAACGTAAACAAATCGTAAAAAATCGCATGAATTGGAGTAGAGAGTATGCGTAGATGTAATGGCTCAAAAATAGTTACATATATGTTGATCCAACAGGTGATATAAGTATAAACACTGATGCATATGTTGATCAAAAAGTGAAAAAATATATAGGTAGAAACCCAATTCTGCATGTGTTAAAGTATTAAAGTACAATATATCCAAAGTGCTCGTGCTCTTGTGCCTTAAATAAGAAGATCAAACTTATACATATGCTAAAGTGCAAAGAATGGAGCAATAAAATAAAACAAGTCTTGTATCAAGTGAAACAAACAAAAATCAAGTGAAACAGACAAGAGAAGAGATATGGTCGCCTGATCCTCGTGTTGCGACCAGTGCGACAGTGCAAATATAGTGTGAATGGTCACGTGAGTAAATAAACCCACTCTAATTATTAGTGTCCAAAATAAATCGGTAATTCAAGTGTCCAAAAGAATGAATGGTGTTCAAAAACCAGTGCTCAAACACAATAATCAAATGACAGTGGGGTGTTGCTATGCAGATCAGACACTCTATGTCCTCTTCATGCAGCATGCACTAGTGTAGGTAATGGCCCCTTACCTAGTGGTGCTAGGTCAACCGCATATAAGTTGTTAACTCCCGGGGTCCTGGGTCTCTCCTGCGTCTCTGCGTCCAGACTTGCTGACTACAGGATCCTATTGGGGGCTGGGATATGTCTAGTTGTGGTCCTAGCTGGGGTCCTAGGACAGTGCGGCTCCTAGCTCCTCCTCCACATCATGTCTCCAGTGTATGTAAGATATAGGACAAGGTACCCAGATAGTGAAGTATGTTTTTTTAGGGTCACTTTATTCACATATACAATGTACAGAGTACTCACATTAGCAGTTATTCTCATACAGCATGGTATCCTACGAGCAGCGAGCTCGCTGCTGGTACGAGAGGTCTCCCACTGCATGTCAGGCTCACACCTAAGAAGTCACGTGATCGGTGACGTCACGCGTAGGGACGGAATAGGCTTGTTTCGTTTTACCTTCCTTGCTGAATGCATTGCGAGCTCGCTGCTCGTAGGATACCATGCTGTATGAGAATAACTGCTAATGTGAGTACTCTGTACATTGTATATGTGAATAAAGTGACCCTAAAAAAACATACTTCACTATCTGGGTACCTTGTCCTATATCTTACATACACTGGAGACATGATGTGGAGGAGGAGCTAGGAGCCGCACTGTCCTAGGACCCCAGCTAGGACCACAACTAGACATATCCCAGCCCCCAATAGGATCCTGTAGAGTCAGCAAGTCTGGACGCAGAGACGCAGGAGAGACCCAGGACCCCGGGAGTTAACAACTTATATGCGGTTGACCTAGCACCGCTAGGTAAGGGGCCATTACCTACACTAGTGCATGCTGCATGAAGAGGACATAGAGTGTCTGATCTGCATAGCAACACCCCACTGTCATTTGATTATTGTGTTTGAGCACTGGTTTTTGAACACCATTCATTCTTTTGGACACTTGAATTACCGATTTATTTTGGACACTAATAATTAGAGTGGGTTTATTTACTCACGTGACCATTCACACTATATTTGCACTGTCGCACTGGTCGCAACACGAGGATCAGGCGACCATATCTCTTCTCTTGTCTGTTTCACTTGATTTTTGTTTGTTTCACTTGATACAAGACTTGTTTTATTTTATTGCTCCATTCTTTGCACTTTAGCATATGTATAAGTTTGATCTTCTTATTTAAGGCACAAGAGCACGAGCACTTTGGATATATTGTACTTTAATACTTTAACACATGCAGAATTGGGTTTCTACCTATATATTTTTTCACTTTTTGATCAACATATGCATCAGTGTTTATACTTATATCACCTGTTGGATCAACATATATGTAACTATTTTTGAGCCATTACATCTACGCATACTCTCTACTCCAATTCATGCGATTTTTTACGATTTGTTTACGTTTTTGACTATTCAAAACCTCGTGATCTATGAATACTAGGAATTATTATCAACACCTATAAGCTGAGACCCCTTTGGATAGCGCAGCACCCCCCCCCTCTCTCTTTATTCCCTGTGGCATTCCCCATGACATCAGCAGGGGGCAGGGTTACGTAACGGTTAAGAACCATCAGAAGAGGAGAAGCGTCACACAGCGGGAGCCTCCCTCCATGCCATCATGGATGCGGAGCGGCCCGAGGAGAAGAAGGGAAGAAGATGCCGCGGAGGAAGATGCCGGACGAGAACACCGGAGGAAGAACCAAAAGAACCAGAAGAAGAAAAAGATGAAGGAAGAAACCGAAGGAATATAGAAGATAGAAGATAGAAGAAAGAAGATGGAAGATAGAAGAAAGAAGAAGCATTTAAATAAAGGAATTGTCAAAAACGATCTCTTGTCATTTTTAACATTTTTGACAGGTTTTTTTGTGAAATGGTAGGGGTACAAGTACCCCCTTACCATTTCACACAGGGGGAGGGCCAGGATCTGGGGGTCCCCTTGTTAAAGGGGGCTTCCAGATTCCGATAAGCCCCCCGCCCGCAGACCCCCACAACCACCGAACAAGGGTTGTGGGGATGAGGCCTCCCAATGTTGAGGGCATGTGGCCTGGTACGGTTCAGGAGGGGGGCCTGCCAGGTTGCGTGCTCGGATAAGGGTGTGGTATGGATTTTTGGGGGGACCCCACACCATTTTTTTTTTAATTTTGGCACGGGGCTCACCTTAAAATCCATACCAGACCTGAAGGGCCCGGTATGGAATTTAGGGGGACTCCCACGTCATTTTTTTTTATTTTGGTTCGGGGTTCCCCTGTGGTGAATTCCCTTGCCTTTTTTATCAATGAACTTTTATGTGTATTGTCAGACCGGCAATTCATTAATAGCCGCGAGTAGTTTTATATGACTTTTTTTCCTTTGAAATGTCATTTTGCTGTCAGACTGTTCTAAACACGTGAAACATGCGCCCCTTTACAGGCATACTATAGACACCCCCCAGGTACGAAATTTAAAGGAATATTACACTTTTATTATTTCACTTTAAGCATCATTAAAATCACTGCTCCTGAAAAAACGGCCGTTTTTAAAACTTTTTTTTGCATTGATCCATGTCCCCTGGGGCAGGACCCAGGTCCCCAAACACTTTTTATGACAATAACTTGCATATAAGCCTTTAAAATTAGCACTTTTGATTATTCATGTTCGTGTCCCATAGACTTTAACCGAACAGGGGGGTGTTCAGCTCATCCCTACCCACCATGTAGCATGGTGGTGGCTGGAGATGAGCCGAACACTCCCCAGTTCGGTTCGCACCAGAACATGCGAACAGACAAAAAATTTGTACGAACAAGCGAACTCCGTTAAAGCCTATGGGATACGTACATGAAAAATCAAAAATGCTAATTTTAAAGGCTTATATGCAAGTTATTGCCATAAAAAGTGTCTGGGGACCTGGGTCCTGCCCCAGGGGACATGTATCAATGCAAACAAAAGTTTTTAAAACAACCGTTTTTTCAGAAGCATTGGTTTTAATAATGTTTAAAGTGAAACAATAAAAAAATAATAAAAATTAAATTTCCCTTTAAATATCGTGCCTGGGGGTGTCCTTAGTATGCCTGTAAAGTAGCGCATTTTTCCCATGTTTAGAACAATACCACAGCAAAATGACATTTCTAAAGATGAAAAAGTAATTTAAAACTACTCACGGCTGTAATATATTGTCAGATTCCGGTAATATAGAAAAAATTCATGGAAAAAAAGAGAATGGGTTCCCCCCAGTCCATTGCCAGGCCCTTTGGGTCTGGTATGAATATTATGGGAAACCCCTCACCAAATGGTCTAGTATGGATATTAGGGGAACCCTGAGACAATTTTTTTTTTAAATGGTGTAGGGGTCCCCCCAAAATCCATACCAGACCCTCATCCGAGCACGCAACATGGCAGGCCGCAGGAAAAAGTATGAAAAAGCGCGCCCCCCCTGAACCGTACCAGGCTACATGCCCTCAACATGGGGAGGATGTTTTGGGTTTCCCCCCAAAACATCTTGTCCCCATGTTGAAGGGGACAAGGGCCTCATCCCCACAACCCTTGCCCGTGGTTGTGGGGATCTGTGGGTGGGGGGGCTTATCGGAATCAGGAAGCCCCCTTTAACAAGGGGACCCCCTGATCCCGCTGATTCTTTACCTTGACAAGCATGGGTCTTCTATCATCTTAGCTCTGATTAGGGAATTTCTTTTAGAAATCTTAAGTTGGAGGACGGATCAGAGGATACCTCACCAGGTGAATCGGCTGGAGGACACACCAAGGGATACTGAATCTTCCGGTTACCTATACATGCTTATTATCCCTGCAGGGGTGCGGGGAGCTGGTGAGTGGGGACCCTTGAGGGGGAGCACAAGAGTCACCTGATCTGCCGAGCACTGTGGTCACCATGGAATTTTTCACAGCACTGTCTACAGCATTTTTTTCACATTATATACGGTATGTGGAACTGTGGATTAACACATTTTTGTGCATTTATATTTATTTGTGTTTTTTTTTTTCCAGCATATATATTGACTTTACACTATTTGATATTTGGTATATATTTATTTGATATACACGAGTTACTAATTTTTCACCTTTTTTCTTTTTTGGTGCTGCATCCCAACTTTTAGATGCAGGCACCTCACTTTTTAGAAAAAAAAAATAGTGAAAAATTGGGCACAAAACCATATAAGCATGTGAATATCAACCAGACCCACATAGGTATGATATAATAATCATCACATATATCATATATTATATAAACCAGTCCAATATGAAAGAATGTGAAATAAATATATTTATATCTGTGAGACAAATATAAATGGGTGTATTTCTGTGTGGGTAAAATCTCCAACATGTGCCTTCAAAAAGTGCAGTATGCTAATTTCTTGTGATTAAAAGCTTCACCCGAAGTGACAAATAAATCTGCTCACCAGAAGTATCTGGCCACAGAGTGACCACCAGGCATAAAGTTGGAAAAACTTCCTCAGCAAACCAGGATCCTCCAAGCCAATAAGAACTTTAATCGAGCATCTCCAATAACGATCAAACATCATACATTCATAGATGGTGAATGGTGATCCTCTGATAATAACACTCAATGCAAGTCCCAAATGCTCCTTATCTTTATCTGTAAAGATTGTCTTTCCCAGAAATGAGCCAAAAACGGCAATAGTGTAATACTGTCTTTATTGTCAGAGCACTTACATGCCTTAAAAAACGTACAGCAGATGACAGCTCCGCTGTGCGTTGGGGCAGGGGCCGATCCGTCACTAGAATGTGAAACCAGAAAGCACGGCATGCATCTCAGCTGGGGGTGGAGGGGATAGCTCCTGTGTCTAGCATCTACAGCCTCTTTTTCTATGCATTTCGTGTCCAAGCACACGTCTTCAGGAAAACTCACTTTTTAGGTATAATCGTTATTAATGGTTTGATGTGTGTACTTATACCTGCTATATAATATTGTTATTTTTATTATCACATATGATTATTCACCAGCTTTGTGCATAAGTTAGGTGTGGTTAGCACATTAGGGTGGGTCTCAGAGTACCCATAATTCCTTTCTAATAGGGTAGCGCCACTTACCCCATTTTTTGTTTTCTATTATTTGTAAGCTTCCTTTGGGAGCCTATTAGGGGAGGCTGCAACCAATTATTTTCCTGAGCATGGAGATTATAATTTTCTTACAGAACTACTTTTACCACGCTGCCCACTTTAGGGATTCGTTTTACTGAAGCTCATTGAGTCATAATTCACCAAGGACTCTCTGTAAAAGCAAGTTGAATTGCAATATAGTTCTCTTTGCTAAAAATTGTACTTGTTATTTACTGTTCTGAATTTATATGTGAAGGAGTTGAATCTCTGATTTCTTTTATTTTTATTTCATTAGGTAAATTTTTGCTTATTTAAAAACTCTGGTGAATGAACCCAGGGTGTCAGAAGTGGCATTGGATCTTATCTTGCGACCCTCAAGAGAGCACCGCTACTTTCGGGGGCTCATCTGGGATGCCCCTCATGGGAAGCCCAAGCAAGTCCTGTGACCAAGCCAGAGAGAAGGGGAAGATGGACTCAGTTACTGCCACCAGTTGGGTGCAGGAGAAAGGAAGTCAACTGGAACTGGCCACTGTAGTGAAGGTGCCCATAATTGGATGGTCCGAAAGAGAGGTGAGACAGCTGATAAGAAAGGCGGTTCCAGAGCAAGGATCCTATGTTGTGGTTGTAAAGCCTGAATTTGAGGAAAATTACACCTATGCTGAGTGGTAAGAGAGTGTTCCGGACGGATTTCGGAAAGGGACTGTGAGTTTAGCTGACAGGTTAGAGGCTCAAGTGATACCCTTGCTGACAGTAGGAAATCCAGAGGAAGAGCATTCCAGACATGGTTCAGTGAGTCCCGAGACAGAGGAAGAAGCAGATGCTTCTGGGATGAGATTGCCTCCTGCTTCCTTTTATATAGATATGAGCCGGCTGGTTGAGAGTCTGATAAAAAAGCACTAATATTTGGGCTTATCAAGAGTACCGAAAGCTGTAGTTCTTCTCGGGTCGCACACCAACCCTAGAAGGTGAAGAGGAGTTTGAAAATTGGATAGATCAAGCCATCTAAGCAGTGGAAGAATGGAGTGCGCCAGAGTTAGTAAAAAGGCAGATGATAAGTGAGTGTCTCAGAAGCCCCGTGGCAGATGTTATTCGGAGTTTGAAGAGGGGGAAGCCTGACTGTGTAGCCATGGACTTTATTGAAGCTTTGTATGCTGTCTATGGGAAGGTAGAAAAGATCCCCGACTTGATGAAAAAGGTTGAGGGGAGTGAATGAATGAATGAATGAATGAATGATTTGTATAGCGCTGCATTTGCGAACTGAATCGCCTCAAGGCGCTGGATCCGGCCTGTGTGTCAAGCTTCTCAGAAGAGGTTTCTTTCTGAAGGCCTGATGGTTTTCTTCCATGCGAATGTGAGTAGGTAGTGTGTTCCATAGCCGTGGTCCTTGGACTGCGAAGCTTCGTTCTCCCTTTGTTTTGTAGCGGGTTTTTGGAATGAGGAGGAGGTTATGGCTAGAGGATCGAAGACTGCGATTCAGTGTGTAGCGTTTTATTTTCTCGCATAGGTAGTGAGGAGCGTTTCCGTATATGCATTTGTGGGTGAGGCAGAGGGTCTTGAAAGTTATCCGATTCTTTACGGTTAGCCAATGTAGGCTCCTCAGGGAAGGGGAGATGGAATCCCAGGGTTTTTTTCCTGTTAACAGTCTTGCGCCGTGTTTTGAATGAGTTGTAAGCGCGCAAGCTGATATTGGGGTAGTCCTATGTAGAGGGAGTTTGCGTAGTCGAGTCTGGAATTGATGATAGTTCCAACTACTGCTGCTTTGTCCTCTTCTGGCACGAATGGGATGAGTCTACGTAGTAGGCGGAGGGGATGGTAAGATCCGCTGACTACTGATCCTATTTGTGCATCCATCGACATTTCTGAGTCAAAAATAACTCTGAGAATCTTGGCTTTGGTGCTTGGTGAGATGGTCTGCCCAAAGATGGGGGGAGTTGTCCATGGGGTCTTAGTTTTGGAATTTTGGTTTCCGTGTAGGAGAAGAAGCTCTGTTTTTGATCCGTTGAGTTTGAGAGAGCTAGTAGTCATCCAGTCGTCTATCAGAGTGAGACATTTTTCTAGTTGCTGAAGGTGGTCTTTTTCCCCGGTGATGCGAAGGTAGAGTTGGGTGTCGTCAGCGTATGAGTGGAAGCAGAGGTCCGATTTTTTGATGATTTTGAGGAGTGGGCGGATGTAGATGTTGAAGAGCACTGGTGATAAGGGTGAACCTTGAGGGACTCCACAAGAGATAGTGCGGGTTTCAGAGTAGAATTCTCCTAGTTTCACGGTCTGAGAGCGATTCCCTTAAGAAGGATGTGAACCATTGTAGATCTGAACCTGTGACTCCTGCTACCTCTGTGAGGCGGATGAGTAGAGTATTGTGGTCCACTGTATCGAACGCTGCACTGAGGTCCAACAGTACCAGGAGACAAGATTCTCCATCATCAGCTGCTTCGAGGGCGTCGTCCCATATTTTGAGGAGTGCCGTTTCTGTTCCATGGCCCGGGCGGAAGCCTGATTGCAGAGGATCCAGGAGATTGTGTGTTTCCAGGTGGTGTTGTAGCTGTAGTACTACTGCTTTCTCCATAATCTTGGAAATGGTGTTGAGGCTTGTTATCGGTCTGCGATGGTTAGGGTCCTTAGGGTCGAGGTTGGGTTTCTTTAAGAGGGGTTTGACGATGCCATGTTTGAAGGCAGTTGGGACAGTCCTTTCTTTGAATGACAGGTTTATGAGGTGAGTTATAGTAGGAGCCAAGATGTCGGAGCATTCTTTTAGGAGTTTTGTGGGAATGATGTCGTTTGGTGATGTGCTGTCTTTGAGGCTTCTGATGATGTTTTTGGTGGTGTCAGTGGTGATTGGGATCAGCGAAAAATTCGGTGCTTGTTCGATGATTGTATCGATTTTTTCTTTTTGCTTTAGTTGGATGAGGTTGGTTGTTTTTTTCTGTTTAATTGATTTCTGGATGTTGTCGATTTTGTCGATAAAGAAATCTGATAATTCATTGCAGAATTCCTGGGTTTCGTTTCCTGGGGGCTCTAGGCAGGTAGGGTTCATAGTCTTAGTGGCTATTTTGAAGAGTTCCCGAGGGCGGTTTAGGGCTGTTGAGCTGGTGTTTGAGATGTGTTCCTTTTTTGCTCTGAAGATCGCTTTGTGATATTTATCTGTGAGTGCTTTGTAGTTTGTGTGGTTTTCCTTTGTGGAGTTTCTTCTCCAGGCTCTTTCAGCTATTCTGCGCTCCTGCTTTAGTGAAGTAAGAGTGCCATTAAACCATCCAGAGTTTCTTTTGCGGTTGTGTGTTCTATGTTTTGGAGCCACTGAGTCTGCTGTTTGTAGTAATGCCTTGTTTAGGGAGTTGAGTGTGTGTTCCGTTGAGTGGTTTAGGTTTAGCCTTGCTATTTTGTTTGATAGTGTGGTTTTGAAGAGTTCGTAGTGTAGTTTCTTCTGAGATCTTGTCCAGCGTGTTGTATTTGCCTGTTTCCGTTTTTGGAGAGTGGTGTTGGTGGCGATTTCAAATTTGATAGCGTGGTGATCCGTCCAAGGTAGCGGTAGGTTGTCGGATGTGTTGACGCCTATATTTTGTTTGAAGATGAGGTCCAGAATGTGTCCTGAACCATGTGTAGGAGCATTTATCAGTTGCTGAAGACCTAGTTCTTTCAGTTGGTTAATGCAGGCGGTGGCGATAGGGTCTTGGGTGGAGTTTGCCCAGAGGTTGAAATCTCCAAGTGCCAAAAAGTTTTTGGCTTTTAGGGTGTGCATTAACATGAATTCTGTGAGGGGTGTAAGGAGATTGGTCTTCGGTCCTGGTGGTCTGTAACATAGAAGTATGTGGATAGTGTCTTGGGGTGTTGTTTGAAGATGTAGGGTGAGAGTCTCCATGAAAGGCACTGGATTCTGTACAGTTGGTTTGGTGAGCGCGAGGTGAGATTTGAAGATCACTGCTAGGCCTCCTCCTTTTTTTCCTGTTATGTGCTCTGTTAGGATCCTGTAGTTCTCAGGTACTAATTCGGTTAGGATGGCGTTGCAGTCGGGTGTTAGCCAACTTTCCGTGATGAAGAGGCAATCTATGTTGTTTTGGGTGAAGTCGTGTACCTCCAGTCTGTGCTTGACTGCAGATCTGGTGTTGATCAGTGCGCATGCTAATTGTTGTGGTTGGATTGTTGTCTTCATAAATTTGATGGTTGATTGTAGGTTGTTCCTTAGAAGTTGTTCTTTCTGTAGTATTTTATGTATGGGAGTTGTTAATGTTGAGGTGGTATTTCTTAGCTTGTGGAGAGCGTCCGTTGAGTACTTGAAGATGCACTGTGCGAGTAAATTGCTGATGGTAGGATGATTCGGCGATGATACTGAAATGGCGATGGTGAGGTTGTTTAGGAAATGGTGGTCCTGAAGGGTGCCGCTGCTTCTGTTGCTGAGAAGATGATGGTCTGATGATGGTCTGAAGAGTGCCGCTGTTTCGGGGTGGCGTAGATAATGGTACGAATGGGACTGTGAGGTGGAGGGGGCCACGCGGGCCTGCTGCTCTCATGTTGATCCAGAGGAAGGCGAAAAACCCCTAGCTGAGCTGGCCAATTGCTACAGCAGAGGAAAAAAATTCCTTCCTGACCCCGAGGCGATCGGACCGAGGTCCCTGGATCAACTGCTGGAGGGGGCCGCTACTTACCTGACCCGGGTAGGTGATGAGAGGGAGGGGGGGTGGATGTCGGGCAAGAGCGGGCACTAGGGTTGACCTAGGCTAGTACTTACTGGTATTGCGTTACGTCTGGAAGTATCACGAAGAACGTCGGTGCAAGGCCTGAGCTGGGGTTTTTCCTGCTCTCAGTATCACCCCGTGCTCTGCGGTGAGGTCCGGTGTGTCGGCAGGTGGTGTTGGGGTATGGATGGCACGCTGACTGCGTAGAGAGAGGGGTGAGCTGTGGAGGTGGGCCGGAGCTAGGTCTACGCCGCAGCCGTGGTCTGTCCCCCGAGTCTAGCGGCTAGGGACGAGGTGACTAGACGGCGGCTGCGGTGCACCCGGTGGGAGGGCTAGTGGGTCCCTGTGGAGTACTGCAGTGGGTAGGGGGGGCTCCGGGAGGTCGGTAGGGGGCTACGGCGCAATTGGGGGTACCAAGATGGCTGCCGGACTAGGCCCGAGCCGTGGTGGGTTCAATGCTGTGGAGGAGTACTGGAGGGTGGAGGTTGGCAGAGGGTGAGGTGGACCGGGGTCCCGGTGGGTCCTTCAGTGAGTGCGAAGTGCGCTTAGGGTAGCTGGGGGATCCTGCCGCCTTGTCTGGGTGTCCCAAGATGGCCGCCGGACAAGGCCCGAGCCGCGGTCTATCCTAGGTGATGATCCCAGACGCGGCAACGATCGCGTCAGCACTGGTGGTTAGGGTAAGGCAAGGGGGGGCTGCTGATTGGGTGGAGCGGGGGAGGAAGGGAGGGAGGCAACCAGGCCGGGCTAGGGGGGCGCGCTTAGGCCGGAGCCGCGGTGGGTCCTGGACTGGAGGCTGGATGGCTGGACAGAACGTCCAGAGGCAGCGGCGGCGGTAGCGGCCGGCACGATGGAGGGGGGACCGGGTTGATTCGCACCGTTCCTGGATGGAGCTTGGGCTGCTGGTGGCTGCTAGGGGACCCGGTCGGACGGCTGAGAACTGCTGAGAGCCGAGGCAGCGGCGGCGGTAGCGGTAGCGGCCAGCGCAATGGAGAGAGGGGGTCAAGGTGAGCCGCTACCGTTCTTGAAGATGTTAGGCTGCTTGGAACCCGGTTAGTCAGCTGAGGTCTGCAGGGAGCAGGGGATCCTAGAATCCTTGATGGCCGGATGGCCAGTGCTTCTGCACCCACGACTGTAGTCTGCACTTGCTCTGACAGCACTGACACTGACAAGCTTACTGGTATTGTACAGGGTACAGGGCTGACTGGGGGTAGTTCCTACATAGGCCACTAGGTTTCAGCACAATACAGAATAACCGTATCTGTGACCCAAAGATCACTCTAGTACCACCTGTTCCTGAGAAAACCCCAGTTAAATTGCTTACACAAGTATCTCAGGCTCAAGATCAGATGCAACAGACATTGCTGCGGGTGATGGAAGCTCCAGCTACAGCCCAGCTGGACAAGACTGATCCCAGGAAGTGTTTTCAGTGTGGGGAGCCTAAGCATTTTTAAAGTCAGCGCCCCCAAAGGAAAGGCGAGTCAAACTTCCTTGTGGAACTGCTGAGAACACTACAGCAATTGCTAACAATTCAGAAGGTGGGAAACTACAGGTGGTCTCAGTGAGGGAGCCAACTGAGATCCCTAAGAAGGAACCGAGCTTCAAGAGTCAAAAGAAAAAGGGGCATGGCCAGCCGGGATAGCAGATGGACGCTTAATTCCACAGCTCTGAGCCAGGGGACAGAATCCAACGCCATCGGCTGCAAAAAACGACTCAAACCTAACCATCCACGCTCCTCACAGTCAGGGGACAACAAGGATGTCATCCAGAAAGAGATTTACAGACCACATACCGCAAAAACTCACCGAATTTGCTTACAAGCCGGCGGGATGGAAGATCCAAGATGGCGCCGGCCAGGCCGCGCCGTCCACAGCATACACAGACCTGCCGGACGATGAGACAGATGATCCTCAGGATACAGGTACTGTGGATAACCTCCCCCATACTCCAGAAGGGGACCCCAACCTAGGCAGCCCAGCAAAGGCAAAAATGAGGATAGATGCGATGCCGCAACGGTCGCGGTACTCGCAAATTGAGGCCCAGGCTCCTACCCATTACTCACTAGACCAGGCCTTACAATCCTCTATGGCCTCCTTCCCCACCTCAGGGCAGCCGGTCATGGACACAACGCTCAAGGATATGCTCATATCCCTGCAGACCTCCCTCATGACAGATCTATCATCCCTCTTCCACAAGATCACCACTGACATCCACTCACTGGATGATAGAGTGACAAACGCTGAGAGAGGAATACATGCCTGCACCTCCACAGTGAATGACACCATTGAAGCCTTTGAAGCTGTTAGAGAGGAACAGACATGGATGCGCGCCAAGCTGGCCGACTTAGAAGACAGATCTCGCAGGAACAATGTTAAACTGAGGGGGGTCCCTGAGTCCATACTACCCGCAGATCTGCCACGCTACGCAAAAGAACTGATACACTTAGTTCTCCCTGAGGCCTCCCCGAGAGACGTCATCGTAGACAGAATCCATAGAATTGCTAAACCATCCCATCTAGCTGCCTCAGTCCCCAGAGATGTCCTGATGAGGGTTCACTTTTATCACATCAAAGAAAAACTGCTCATGGGACTCAGGGCTAAATCGCCATTACCAGCACCTTACATGGGAATTCAACTATTCCCTGATCTCTCAAGATACACCCTCCAAATGAGACGCCATTTGAACCCGATCACCAAAGGCCTACAAAACCACAAGCTGCAATACAAATGGCGATATCCAGCCACCATTCTCATTGTCCGCAACGGTCAAACCCACGCAATTGGGGAACTAGAAAAGGGCCTGAAGCTACTCCATACCTGGGGCATAAACCCAGAACCGCCTAATCCTGCTCAGCATAACAGAATCTCATCCTCTCCCCGCAGACAACTAGATCAAAACATCAAGTGAAAACATACAAAATCCACAAAGCCGATAATAGCAACAACAGCTCCCCTGTGCTATGGCTATCCTCCACTCCAGTCTTCTGCTACCCGTGGTAGTGACTCTTTGTACCCCACTACAGAGGTTCACAGGTGTTTAGCACCCCCTCTGCTTGATATTCTATTTTTTGTTCTTTTTTCTTACAAAGTTTTTTATTCTCTCTTGCAACATTATATCCGCCACCTCTCTGCTAGCAAGCTAACTCACCAGCTCACAACACAGAGCTCTCTTAAAATTTTCATTGTTACCCAAAGCATACTTGATCTCTATTTGATTATAACTGCCTTGCTACCTAACGTATTGCTCTATTTGCAGTCTACTAGTCCATCCTCACCTCGGCCCCCTGGCCAGCCAGAAACAACGCTCATCGCTCCTCTATACGGGACCCAGCTGAACTGACTCTCGGACTTCCATACCGCACCCTACCCATCACATCGACTGGGAAAACAAAAAACCAGCTCATCACGAGATCGCCTAACTGTAAGTGTTACTAGAAGCTTACACCGAACCCACACCCACAAGATGCCGTTTAACATCCTTTCACTCAACGTTAACGGGCTGAATCATCCAGCCAAACGCCACTCACTATGGAAAACCGTCAAGGATCTCCAGAGTGACATCGTTTGCGTCCAAGAAACCCATCTACTAGCTCCCAACACTCCTCTGTGTAAAAATCGCCACTTTCCAAACATATTCCACGCAACTCATTCTACCAAGACCAGAGGGGTCATGATAGCCATCAAAGATACCATAGACTTCCAACTCTTAGAAATAGTCCCAGACCCCGAAGGACGCTTCATCATCCTTATCTGTACCATTAATAGAACAACCTACACCATCATCAACCTATACGCTCCGAATTCTCACCAAATGAGATTCCTACGCAAGATTATCCGCACATTAAAACCCATCCAAAAAGGCCACACAATTGTGTGTGGGGACTTCAACCTGGTCCCAGATGTGTCCCTGGACTCTACATCTTCAGCGAAGAGACGTGAATCTCCTCTAAAAGCGTTTATACAAACCCATGACCTGCATGATGTCTGGCGCTGCCACCATGGCGCCGAACGTGACTTTACCTTTTTTTCCCCCAGACATTGTTCTTACTCCAGAATTGATTTATTCCTGTCTGATAAACATATTTTACAAAAAAATATCTCAGTCTGTAATCCACACCATGGCATGGTCGGACCACGCACCCACCTTAATTACCATCCAAGATCACAATCTTCAACATAATACATTCCTATGGAGACTAAACAACTCCATAATTCAAAATACTAAATACACCCCAGAAATTTCAGAACACATTTCAGAATTTTTCTCGTTGAATAAGGGATCGGTACCCGACCCTGCCGTGGTGTGGAGTGCTCATAAAGCGTATATGAGGGGAATGCTCATTAAATTAAGCTCTCATCATAAGCGACAGAGAACGCAGCGCATAGATAAAATAACAGCCCAAATAGCGGACCTAGAAAATAAACACAAATGTGACCCTCAAAACCCACTCACAAACCAACTACTATCCCTAAGACAGGAACTGAAAACCCTTCTCCTTCACTCATACGAATTCCTTCAAAGAAAATTTAAAGCATCTTCATACTCTACTTCCAACAAGGCAGGGAAGACATTAGCCCAAAGACTCAAAGGAAGATGAAATAAAACTAGAATAACACTACTTAAACACCCCCACACTAACACCCCATTGACCAACCCCCAGGACATTGCCGATGCTTTCAGCACCTACTATGAAGACCTGTACAACTTAAAACATGACCATCATACCCCCCAACCCACACAAGACGACATTAACAACTTCCTCACTAAAATCAATCTGCCCAAACTATCTATCGACCAACTGACCACCCTGAATGCACCATTCACCGACCTGGAAATCAAGACTACTATTGACTCATTGCCTAGTGGCAAAGCACCAGGTCCAGACGGGATAACAGGGGAATACTACAAATTGTTCTCCAATCAACTAATCCCACACCTTACAGATCTCTTTAACCACGCTGCCTCCTCTGCTAGCTTCTCGAAAGAATACTTAAAAGCGCTAGTAATAACCATACCAAAACCAGGGAAGCAGTCGGATGCCCCCCAAAATTTTCGCCCAATCTCCTTACTCAACTTAGACCTAAAAAATTACTCCAAAACCATAGCCAACAGACTAAATGAGATTATGCCAACTATCATACACCAAGATCAGACTGGTTTTACCAAAGGCAGACAATCTTCAGATGCCACCAGGAGAATGCTAGACATTATCCACCATGCTGAATCCACTGGAACGTCTTCTCTGCTTCTTTCCCTAGATGCAGAGAAGGCGTTCGATAGAGTTCACTGGACCTACCTAGAAGCAGTCCTACACAAATTCGGATTCCAGGGACAGATCCTAACAGCCATCCTAGCATTGTACTCTAACCCTGAAGCCCAAGTGTTCACAGAAGGCATGCTCTCACGCCCATTCCCCATCACAAATGGCACACGCCAGGGCTGTCCCCTCTCCCCTCTAATATTTAACATGCTTATGGAACCCCTGGCTGAACACGTACGCTCCCACCCTAACATCTCAAGCATGCGTATAGGCCTCTCACACCACAAAATAAGCTTATTCGCGGACGATGTAATTTTAATCCTTACAGATCCGACTGTTTCCCTGGCAGAAGTACAAAAACTGCTTACTTGGTTTAGCTCGATTTCGTATTACAAGGTTAATGTGACCAAATCATTCATACTAGACATAAACATAAACACCACCATGAAACACCTCCTACAACTACAATACCCAGTTAAATGGGCAGAAACCGACATATCATACTTGGGCATTCAACTCCCGAGGGAAACTAAGAAAATTTACTCGAGCAACTACATACCTCTCTTACAACAAATTCAATCAACTTCACAACAAATATCAAAGCACGAGCTCTCATGGTCGGGCAGACTTGCAGCATTTAAGATGATATGCCTCCCCCAAATACTTTATCATTTTAGAACCCTACCTATACCACTGCCAACCACCTTCTTCAAATCTCTCAAAACTATTTTCAACAAATACTTATGGAGCGGGAAAAAACCGAGGAGTGCCCAACACAACTTAGTAAAACATAAACTAGTCGGTGGAACAGGATCTATAGACTTCGAGGACTATTACTTAGCAACAATTAGGGATGAGCCGAACACCCCCCTGTTCGGTTCGCACCAGAACATGCGAACAGGAAAAAAATTTGTTCGAACACGCGAACACCGTTAAAGTCTATGGGACACGAACATGAATAATCAAAAGTGCTAATTTTAAAGGCTAATATGCAAGTTATTGTCAATAAAAGTGTTTGGGGACCTGGGTCCTGCCCCAGGGGACATGAATCAATGCAAAAAAAAGTTTTAAAAACGGCCGTTTTTTCAGGAGCAGTGATTTTAATAATGCTTAAAGTCAAACAATAAAAGTGTAATATCCCTTTAAATTTCATACCTGGGGGGTGTCTATAGTATGCCTGTAAAGGGGCGCATGTTTCCCGTGTTTAGAACAGTCTGACAGCAAAATGACATTTTGAAGGAAAAAACACATTTAAAACTACCGCGGCTATTGCATTGCCGACAATACACATAGAAGTTCATTGATAAAAACGGCATGGGAATTCCCCACAGGGCAACCCCGAACCAAAATTTAAAAAAAAAATTGACGTGGGGTTCCCCCTAAATTCCATACCAGACCCTTCAGGTCTGGTATGGATTTTAAGGGGAACCCCGCGCCAAAAAAAAAAAAAACGGCGTGGGGTCCCCCTAAAAATCCATACCAGACCCTTATCCGAGCACGCAACCTGGCAGGCCGCAGGAAAAGAGGGGGGGACGAGAGTGCGGCCCCCCCCCCTCCTGAACCGTACCAGGCCACATGCCCTCAACATTGGGAGGGTGCTTTGGGGTAGCCCCCCAAAACACCTTGTCCCCATGTTGATGAGGACAAGGGCCTCATCCTCACAACCGTGGCCGGAATGCCACAGGGAAGTCCCGTCATGTCACCGTGCGTCAGAGGGGGGCGGGGTCACCGGGTGGCCCCGCCCCCCGTTATTTAAGAACCGACAGACGAAGAGACGCCGTCACACAGCGGGAGCCTCCCTCCATGCCACAGCATGGCTGCGGAGCGGCCCGGAGAAGACATGAAGAAGAGAAGAAGAAGAAGAAGATGAAGAAGAAGATGAAGAAGAGAAGAAGATGAAGAGAAGAGCGGGAGCCTCCCCCCTCATGCCATGGGTGCAGAGCGGCCCGAGGAGAAGAAGATAGAAGACGCCGCGGAGAAGATGCTGGACGAGAACGCCGGAGGAAGAACCAGAAGAGCCAGAAGAACCAGAAGAAGAAGAAGATGAAGGAAGAAAGAAGAAGCATTTAAATAAAGGAATTGTCAAAAACTGTCTCTTGTCATTTTTAACATTTTTGACAGTTTTTTAGTGAAATGGTAGGGGTAAGTACCCCCTTACCATTTCACACAGGGGGGGGGGCCGGGATCTGGGGGTCCCCTTGTTAAAGGGGGCTTCCAGATTCCGATAAGCCCCCCGCCCGCAGACCCCCACAACCACCGGCCACGGTTGTGAGGATGAGGCCCTTGTCCTCATCAACATGGGGACAAGGTGTTTTGGGGGGTTACCCCAAAGCACCCTCCCAATGTTGAGGGCATGTGGCCTGGTATGGTTCAGGAGGGGGGGGGCCGCACTCTCATCCCCCCCTCTTTTCCTGCGGCCTGCCAGGTTGCGTGCTCGGATAAGGGTCTGGTATGGATTTTTAGGGGGACCCCACGCCGTTTTTTTTTTTTTTTTTGGTGCGGGGTTCCCCTTAAAATCCATACCAGACCTGAAGGGTCTGGTATGGAATATAGGGGGAACCCCACGTCAATTTTTTTTTTAAATTTTGGCTGGGGTTCCCCTTAATATCCATACCAGACCTGAAGGGCCTTGTATGGAATTTAGGGGGACCCCCACATCATTTTTTTTTTTTTTTTTTGGTTCGGGGTTGCCCTGTGGGGAATTCCCATGCCGTTTTTATCAATGAACTTCTATGTGTATTGTCGGCAATGCAATAGCCGCGGGTAGTTTTAAATGAGTTTTTTCCTTCCAAATGTCATTTTGCTGTCAGACTGTTCTAAACACAGGAAACATGCGCCCCTTTACAGGCATACTATAGACACCCCCCAGGTACGAAATTTAAAGGGATATTACACTTTTATTGTTTGACTTTAAGCATTAATAAAATCACTGCTCCTGAAAAAACGTCCGTTTTTAAAACTTTTTTTTGCATTGATCCATGTCCCCTGGGGCAGGACCCGGGTCCCCAAACACTTTTTATGACAATAACTTGCATATAAGCCTTTAAAATTAGCACTTTTGATTTCTCCCATAGACTTTTAAAGGGTGTTCCACGGCATTCGAATTTGCCGCGAACACCCCAAATTGTTCGCTATTCGGCGAACTTGCGAACAGCCAATGTTCGAGTAGAACATGAGTTCGACTCGAACTCGAAGCTCATCCCTAGCAACAATCCTAGCTCAACTACCTTCCTGGTTCCAATCACAACCCACTACACTTTGGGGACAAATTGAAAGCTCCTCATTATCTCAACCAAACTTGAAAACTTGGTTACTTAGTATTCCACTGGGAACCATAATACCAAAGGAGTTTCCCCCGACCATGAGAGCTTCGGCACTCGCATGGAAGAAATCAGTAACCTTACTGACCTCTATTCCCGCCACATCTCCAGGGCACATCCCCTTGGAATCCCTACATCACACGCTACCAGAAATCTCTCTATCACCCTGGACCACCAAAGGCATACTTCTCATACAAGATCTAATACATGACAACCACATTAAATCATACGCACAACTTCAATCCGAATTCAATCTAACAGCATCTGACAAATTCACTTACATTCGCCTACACCACTATCTAAAAACCCTACCCCTCCCCCTTTACAATATCCACCCTAAAACCTGGGAATACCTCACCAACATAGCCACTAAAACCAGAGGTATATCCTACTTCTACAACATTCTCCACAACAAACGCACCTTCCTTAAACTAAAACCCCACCAAAATTGGGAAAAAGATCTAGCCCAGCCCTATACGGAAGACCAATGGCAACTTGCCCTCAAAACTATATACAAGGCCACTAAATGCGCGGACCTGTGGGAACTCACACAGAAAATCACACTACGTTGGTATATCACTCCAGCCAGAATTACGACCTTTAATCCAAAAATCCCTAATATATGCTGGAGATGTCACTCTTCTCCTAGCGACATACTGCATATATTCTGGACATGCACTAAACTCCACAACTACTGGGAAAGAATTTTTAGTTTAATCTCGCACATAACCCAAATTAAAATCCACCCCTCCCCTGCACTGGCGATACTTAACCTAACTATAGAATCAATCCCACATTCATTCAGGCCAGTGGTCACTCGCATCCTCCTGGCAGCAAGACTCAACATAACCAGACAATGAAAGTCTGACAATCCCCTAACAATAACCCAAGTCATTGACTTAGTAGCCCTTCATTACAGCTACGAGATCATAACAGCTACGCACAATGGCCAGGCGACGAAAGCACACAAGAACTGGCAACCATGGACTGACTGGACTGCACACTGCGCAAGCCACTAACCTACACACTGATACACACCTCCTCTTCTTGACCGAGCAATACCTTTCTATAGGCAAGAGAAACAAGTTATATGCAACAGCTAGTTCTAACTAGCACATATCTATCAATATTAACATACGATAGACGGGACCTCTTCACTCCTGTGGCACTAAAGATCCCATTTGGGGTGCGACTCTAGTGAAGAGGTCTAACTCTACGCAACTATGGATAATAACACTGGTAGTCTAGAATCCACAATGGATATATATTAAATAAAAGTTATAAGCAACCAAGGTTGGTAAAATGTTATAAATATTGAACTCACAAGTTGAACTGTATTCCTTATACTGTCTAACTGGAATGTCATTGCACGACATACAATGTCCAATTGTATAATGTAATCTGTATGAAAATCTTTCAATAAATATATGGAAGAAAAAAAAAAAAGAGTCAAAAGAAAAGAAAACAGAATGAGAAGAAATGTCAGGAGAAGATCGTAACATCTCCCAAATAAAATAACCCATCACCGGGTCTAGGACTCGGCACAGGGAGTCAATGTCCTATCACCACCCAGGGCTATAGTTAGGTCTCCTCAAAGTGGAAGTAGAAAGGACCAAAAGCTGAAGCAAAAAGATTGCCAGAAAACTTAATGGGGCCAGCCCCAATTGTGTCTGTACAAGTTAAAGGTGTTTAAACCAGGGCACTGTTAGACACAGGGGCTCAGGTCACTTTACTTTACCGGGAATTCTATGATAAATATTTGCAACACATTCCCTTAAGCAACCTTGAAAAGCTGGAAATTCGGGGAATTGGGACTGACAAGTTTCCATATGATGGATATATTCCTATAAAAATCCCCTTTGGGCCAGCCACTACAGGGAAGATGAAAACATTTGACACACTGGCTGTGGTGTGCCCCAGGCCTCCTGGAGCTGAACAGAACTCCATGTTAATAGGGACAAACTGAAATCTATTGAGAAGGCTGTTAGCAACTGTAGTTGGAGAAGATGGTTCCCTGCCCACTGGGATCCACTCACGATTGTTCCATGCATGCCAACGAGTGATAAGGGGAGAAATATGCCCCTGTTGAGGGAGTGGGGCAGTTATAGAAGTTAGACACGAGAGAGAAAGTGCTACAGTCTGGAGAAATAGCTTGCCTGAAGGCCACTGTCAAACTCACTTGGGAGCATCAAGGACCTTTTTGTTGAGATGTTCCTGAGTCCACCAAGGCCCTGTTCCGAAGCAGGAAGAAGATGTCTATCAGCCTCCGGAATGTCACTGACCATTCTGTGGTGTTGGGGGCTTGAATGCTGTTGGGGCAAGTGAGTGCAGCCACCCCCGTACCTCCAGCAGAAATTGTGAGGGGAGAAAAGTACCAGGGGCTACAGAAGGAAATGGAAAAGTGTGCTGAGGTGTTGCCTCCTGCATGGTGGCAGAAAAGGATGAAGTCACAGCTGTCTCGTTGGGAGAAGATCTTTTCTGACAATTATTTTGATGTAGGCTGTGCTAAATGTGCCCAACATCAAATCCAGCTACAGGAAGATAAGCCTTTCTGGGAGAGAGCTTGGGGGATACCCCTCAGTTACCTAGAAGATCTAAGCAATTGGCTGAGTTGAAGAAGCCAGGAGAAATCCAAGAATCCAGAAGTCCCTATTAGGGATGAGCTTTGTGTTCGAGTCGAACCCATGTTGGCTGTTCGGTCGTTTGCCGAATTGCGAACGTTATGGGCCATTCGCGCCAAATTCGTGTGGCGCGTCACGGCCCATAATTCACTGCGGCATCGCAGTGCATTGCTGGCTGATGATTGGCCAAGCATGCACTATGACCAATCCCTTGCTTGGCCAATCACAGCGCCGTCGGTAGAGAGAGCTGTAATTGGCCAAAGCCAGGGTGGCTTTGGCCAATTATGGCTCAGGGGGTTTAGAACACGCCCCACACTATATAAGGCCGCCTGCACGGCAGCCCTGTGTAGTGTGTGTTCCGGCGTTGAGATACATAGATAGACAGAGAGACAGTGTCATTTCATTTGAGTTAGCTAGATTAGGCAGGACAATCAGTGAGTTAGCTGCACTTACAGTGTATTGTGTATATATATGCATCCCAGGTGTTGCATATATACTGTATTCAGTTTAGCTAGATCCGTTCCTGTTATCTTCTTACTGACAGGCAGGCTTGTCTTGTTACAGTATTTACAGCTACCTAAAGAAAATTGCTGGTGTTCTTTTGATCCTATTAGTACCACAGTCAGGAAGCTAGACTATTTACAGTTAGTGTAGTGCGTCCTGCTCACAGTGTTCAGCTAAAACTACAAGTTAGTGTAGTGAGACCTCTGCACTGTGTTCATCTAAAGCTACAAGTTAGTGTAGTGCGTCCTGCTCACAGTGTTCAGCTAAAACTACAAGTCAGTGTGGTGCGTCCTCCTCACAGTGTTCAGCTAAACCTACAAGTTATTTTTTTGCGAGCTCTGCACAGTGTTCATCTAAAGCTACAAGTTAGTGTAGTGCGTCCTGCTCACAGTGTTCAGCTAAAACTACAAGTTAGTGTAGTGAGACCTCTGCACAGTGTTCAGCTAAAACTACAAGTTAGTGTAGTGCGTCCTGCTCACAGTGTTCAGCTAAAACTACAAGTTAGTATAGTGAGACCTCTGCACAGTGTTCATCTAAAGCTACAAGTTAGTGCAGTGCGTCCTGCTCACAGTGTTCCGCTAAAACTACAAGTTAGTGTGGTGCGTCTTCCTCACAGTGTTCAGCTAAACCTACAAGTTATTTTTTTGCGAGCTCTGCACAGTGTTCATCTAAAGCTACAAGTTAGTGTAGAGCGTCCTGCTCACAGTGTTCAGCTAAAACTGCAAGTTAGTGTAGTGAGACCTCTGCACAGTGTTCATCTAAAACTACAAGTTAGTGTAGTGCGTCCTGCTCACAGTGTTCAGCTAAAACTACAAGTTAGTGTAGTGAGACCTCTGAACAGTGTTCATCTAAAGCTACAAGTTAGTGCAGTGCGTCCTGCTCACAGTGTTCAGCTTAAACTACAAGTTAGTGTGGTGCGTCCTCCTCACAGTGTTCAGCTAAACCTACAAGTTATTTTTTGCGAGCTCTGCACAGTGTTCATCTAAAGCTACAAGTTAGCGTAGTGCGTCCTGCTCACAGTGTTCAGCTAAAACTACAAGTTAGTGTAGTGAGACCTCTGCACAGTGTTCAGCTAAAACTACAAGTTAGTGTAGTGCGTCCTGCTCACAGTGTTCAGCTAAAACTACAAGTTAGTGTAGTGAGACCTCTGCACAGTGTTCATCTAAAGCTACAAGTTAGTGCAGTGCGTCCTGCTTACAGTGTTCAGCTAAAACTACAAGTTAGTGTGGTGCGTCTTCCTCACAGTGTTCAGCTAAACCTACAAGTTATTTTTTTGCGAGCTCTGCACAGTGTTCATCTAAAGCTACAAGTTAGTGTAGAGCGTCCTGCTCACAGTGTTCAGCTAAAACTACAAGTTAGTGTAGTGAGACCTCTGCACAGTGTTCATCTAAAACTACAAGTTAGTGTAGTGCGTCCTGCTCACAGTGTTCAGCTAAAACTACAAGTTAGTGTAGTGAGACCTCTGAACAGTGTTCATCTAAAGCTACAAGTTAGTGCAGTGCGTCCTGCTCACAGTGTTCAGCTAAAACTACAAGTTAGTGTGGTGCGTCCTCCTCACAGTGTTCAGCTAAACCTACAAGTTATTTTTTTGCGAGCTCTGCACAGTGTTCATCTAAAGCTACAAGTTAGTGTAGTGCGTCCTGCTCACAGTGTTCAGCTAAAACTACAAGTTAGTGTAGTGAGACCTCTGCACAGTGTTCATCTAAAACTACAAGTTAGTGTAGTGCATCCTGCTCACAGTGTTCAGCTAAAACTACAAGTTAGTGTAATGAAACCTCTGCACAGTGTTCATCTAAAGCTACAAGTTAGTGCAGTGCGTCCTGCTCACAATGTTAAGCTAAAACTACAAGTTATTTTTTTGCGAGCTCTGCACAGTGTTCATCTAAAGCTACAAGTTAGTGCAGTGCATCCTGCTCACAGTGTTCAGCTAAAACTACAAGTTAGTGTGGTGCGTCTTCCTCACAGTGTTCAGCTAAACCTACAAGTTATTTTTTTGCGAGCTCTGCACAGTGTTCATCTAAAGCTACAAGTTAGTGTAGTGCGTCCTGCTCACAGTGTTTAGCTAAAACTACAAGTTAGTGTAGTGAGACCTCTGCACAGTGTTCATCTAAAACTACAAGTTAGTGTAGTGCGTCCTACTCACAGTGTTCAGCTAAAACTACAAGTTAGTGTAGTGAGACCTCTGCACAGTGTTCATCTAAAGCTACAAGTTAGTGCAGTGCGTCCTGCTCACAATGTTCAGCTAAAACTACAAGTTATTTTTTTGCGAGCTCTGCACAGTGTTCAGCTAAAACTACAAGTTAGTGTGGTGCGTCCTCCTCACAGTGTTCAGCTAAACCTACAAGTTATTTTTTGCGAGCTCTGCACAGTGTTTAGCTAAAACTACAAGTTAGTGTAGTGCGTCCTGCTCACAGTGTTCAGCTAAAACTACAAGTTAGTGTAGTGAGACCTCTGCACAGTGTTCATCTAAAGCTACAAGTTAGTGCAGTGCGTCCTGCTTACAGTGTTCAGCTAAAACTACAAGTTAGTGTGGTGCGTCTTCCTCACAGTGTTCAGCTAAACCTACAAGTTATTTTTTTGCGAGCTCTGCACAGTGTTCATCTAAAGCTACAAGTTAGTGTAGAGCGTCCTGCTCACAGTGTTCAGCTAAAACTACAAGTTAGTGTAGTGAGACCTCTGCACAGTGTTCATCTAAAACTACAAGTTAGTGTAGTGCGTCCTGCTCACAGTGTTCAGCTAAAACTACAAGTTAGTGTAGTGAGACCTCTGAACAGTGTTCATCTAAAGCTACAAGTTAGTGCAGTGCGTCCTGCTCACAGTGTTCAGCTAAAACTACAAGTTAGTGTGGTGCGTCCTCCTCACAGTGTTCAGCTAAACCTACAAGTTATTTTTTTGCGAGCTCTGCACAGTGTTCATCTAAAGCTACAAGTTAGTGTAGTGCGTCCTGCTCACAGTGTTCAGCTAAAACTACAAGTTAGTGTAGTGAGACCTCTGCACAGTGTTCATCTAAAACTACAAGTTAGTGTAGTGCATCCTGCTCACAGTGTTCAGCTAAAACTACAAGTTAGTGTAGTGAAACCTCTGCACAGTGTTCATCTAAAGCTACAAGTTAGTGCAGTGCGTCCTGCTCACAATGTTCAGCTAAAACTACAAGTTATTTTTTTACGAGCTCTGCACAGTGTTCATCTAAAGCTACAAGTTAGTGCAGTGCATCCTGCTCACAGTGTTCAGCTAAAACTACAAGTTAGTGTGGTGCGTCTTCCTCACAGTGTTCAGCTAAACCTACAAGTTATTTTTTTGCGAGCTCTGCACAGTGTTCATCTAAAGCTACAAGTTAGTGTAGTGCGTCCTGCTCACAGTGTTTAGCTAAAACTACAAGTTAGTGTAGTGAGACCTCTGCACAGTGTTCATCTAAAACTACACGTTAGTGTAGTGCGTCCTGCTCACAGTGTTCAGCTAAAACTACAAGTTAGTGTAGTGAGACCTCTGCACAGTGTTCATCTAAAGCTACAAGTTAGTGCAGTGCGTCCTGCTCACAATGTTCAGCTAAAACTACAAGTTATTTTTTTGCGAGCTCTGCACAGTGTTCAGCTAAAACTACAAGTTAGTGTGGTGCGTCCTCCTCACAGTGTTCAGCTAAACCTACAAGTTATTTTTTGCGAGCTCTGCACAGTGTTCAGCTAAAGCTACCTGTAGAAGGTTGGTGGTGTTTTCCTGATCCTATCACTACCGCAGGCAGCTAAATAAGCTGCAAGTTATTTTTTGGCGAGCTCTGCACAGTGTTCACCTAAAGCTAGCTGTAGAAGGTTGGCAGTCTTTTCCTGATCCTATCACTACCGCAGGCAGCTAAAAAAAGCTACAAGTTAGTTTTTTGCGAGCTCTGCACAGTGTTCAGCTAAAGCTACCTGTAGAAGGTTGGTGGTGTTCTCATACTACAGGCAGGCAGTTGATTTTGCTAGCTGCAGTATCAGTACAGTGGAGTGGATGACCAAGCCGTCCTCATCCTCTCTCACCCATGCTCAGGGTAGTTTGTCTGGCAAAGCAGCGGCCTCTTCCCTCAGCTCAATGTCATCAGTGACTCCTTCCCTAGCCCCACCATGTCCTCCTGAGGAGTCCCTCGAACTGTTTGACCACAGTGTTGGGTACATGGTCCAGGAGGATTCCCAGCGTTTGGAAGGCTCTG
The DNA here is from genome assembly GCA_037952835.1 of Lithobates septentrionalis. Lineage (NCBI taxonomy): Eukaryota > Metazoa > Chordata > Amphibia > Anura > Ranidae > Lithobates > Lithobates septentrionalis. Next base: position 1,694,683 of record JBBDGP010001535.1, read on the forward strand.
ATGATGATACTGAGCTCGATGAAGGCAGTAACATGAGCACGGACAGAGGGGGTGCCCAAGAAGGACAGCAATCTGGCAGTCATGCTCCCCCTGCTGCAGCATACTGCCAGGTTTGCTCCAGTGATGAGGAGGGAGGGGATGATGAGGTCACTGACTCAACGTGGGTACCTGATAGGAGAGAGGAGGAGGAGGAGGAGGAGGAAAGGGCGGAACATCACCAACGAGGCAGGATGCCCTCCAGGGGCCAGCCTAAGGGCAGCACACTGACTGCATCACACCCCAAAGCTCCACATGTGCAGGGCGCTGCAGTCTCTGCGGGTTATTCAAAAAGTTCTTTGGTGTGGGCCTTTTTTGAGACGAGTGCATCAGATCGCACCGCTGCTGTTTGCAACATATGTCTCAAGCGTATCTCGCGTGGCCAAAACATCTCCCGCTTGGGTACCACGTGCTTGACCAGACATATGTTGACCTGCCATGCAGTTCGTTGGCAAGCGTATCTAAAAGACCCACACCAAAGAACGAAGAGGACCTCTCCTTGCTCCTCATCAGTTGAGATCTCCAACCCCACTATACCTTCAGTCCTCTCTGAGACCTGCACTGAGAGGAATGAAGGTGTAGAATTAGGTGTTACAGCCAAGTACTTGTGGGCAATCTGCTTTCGGTACACCGACATCAGATTGTACCAGGCAAATTTCCCTGCCCCAGCTGCTGCACCGCCGAAAGAAGTTTGCTCCCAGCCATCCACATGCCCAGCGGTTGAATGCTAGCTTGGCAAAATTGCTAGCACTTCAACTGCTGCTTTTTCAGTTGGTAGACTCTGCCCCCTTCCGTGAGTTTGTGGAATGTGCGGTTCCTCAGTGGCAGGTACCCAAACGCCACTTTTTCTCACGGAAGGTGATTCCGGCTCTCTACCGGCATGTGGAAGGCAATGTCCATGCCTCGCTGGACAGGGCGGTCAGCAGTAAGGTGCATATTACCGCTGAATCATGGTCCAGCAGGCATGGACAGGGACGTTACCTAAGTTTCACGGCGCATTGGGTGACTCTGCTGGCAGCTGGGAAGGATGCAGGACATGGTGCAGTAGTGTTGGAGGTTGTTACGCCACCACGCCTCCAAAATGCCACTACTAATGATTGTGACACACCTCTCTCCTCCACCCCCTCCTCTTCTTCTTCCTCCATGGCCTCTTCCTGTGCTTTGTCCTCGGAAACCAGCGGTGCTCCGTAGCCGTTCAAGGGGCTACGCAAGTACGCAGGCCAAAAGATGCCATGCGGTGCTTGAGCTGGTGTGCTTGGGGGACAGGAGCCACACTGGGGCAGAGGTTCTGTCAGCTCTGCAGGGGTAGGTTCAGAGGTGGTTGACGCCACGCCAACTTAAGGCAGGTGGTTTGCGACAATGGCACCAACCTCCTCTCTGCCCTCTGACAGGGACAAATGACCCATGTGCCCTGTTTGGCTCACGTCCTTAACTTGGTGGTGCAGCGGTTCTTGGGCAGGATGTCCTGAGGCAAGCCAGGAAAGTCTGTGTGCATTTTCGCCGGTCATATAATGCCAGTGCTCGGCTGGCGGACCTCCAAAAGGAGTTTAACCTTCCCAAGAACCGCCTAATCTGTGACATGCCCACCAGGTGGAACTCAACGTTGGCCATGCTGCAGCGGCTGCACATGCAGCAGAGGGCCATCAATGAGTACCTGTGTGACTATGGCACTAGGACAGGGTCAGGGGAGCTTGTTTTTTTTCCCCACGCCAGAGGGCCATGATCAGGGATGCATGCACTGTCCTGTCACCATTTGAGGAGGCCACGAGGATGGTGAGCAGTGACAGTGCATGCATCAGTGACACTGTCCCCCTTGTCCACCTGTTGGAGCACACGCTGTGTGGAATAATGGACAGGGCACTTGAGGCAGAACAGAGGCAGGAAGAGGAGGACTTCCTTAGCTCTCAAGGCCCCCTTTATCCAGACAGTGTTCTTGCGTGCCCGCCGATCCCACAGGAAGAGGACGAGGAGGAGGAGGAAGATTGTGTCAGTATGGAGGTGGAGCCTGGCACTCAGCATCAGCAGCAGTCTTTAAGGGATCAGTCCCAAGAAACACATGGACTTGTACGTGGCTGGGAGGAGGTGGCTGTGGACCATGTCGTCCTTAGTGACCCAGAGGACTCCAGACCGAATGCCTCAGCAAACCTACGCTGCATGGCCTCCCTGATCCTGCAAAGCCTGCGTAAGGATCCTCGTATTCGTGGTATCAAGGAGAAGGACCAATACTGGCTGGCAACCCTCCTTGATCCACGTTACAAGGGTAAGGTTGCGGACCTTATCTTGCCATCGCAGAGGGAGCAGAGGATGAAACATCTTCGGGAGGCCTTGCAGAAAGGTCTGTGCAACGCGTTCCCAAAAACTGGGAGATTACAAACTCCTGTTTCTGGACAACGTGTTGCTGAGGCTTCGGTCAGTCAAAGAAGGAGCGGTGGAGAAGGTGGCCGTCTGACCGATGCGTTCAGACAATTTTTTGGTCCGCAGCCCCAAGGTATGATCGGTTCCAGCAACCATCGCCAGCGTCTGTTTTACATGGTGCAGGAATACCTAGGGGCAAGATCTAACTTGGACACCTTTCCCACCGAAAATCCTCTGGGTTACGGGGTCTTGAGGATGGATCACTGGCAAGAGCTTGCACAGTATGCAATTGAGCTACTGGCCTGTCCTGCATCCAGCGTTCTTTCGGAACGCACATTCAGTGCTGCTGGAGGCTTTGTAACCGATCACAGGGTGCGTCTGTCCACTTACTCGGTCGATCGACTGACCTTCATAAAAATGAATCAGTCTTGAATCACTACCAGCTACCAAGCACCTGATGCTGATGTAACCGAATAATCTTTTTTGAAATCTCAGATCCCTTCAAAGACTGCCTATGCTGATGCTGAGTGACTATCCCTGAGTAATTATCCTCTTCCTCCTCAATGATCACGCTGATAGCTTGTAAGAACATTTTTGGTTCTGGGCGCCACCACCAGTGCCTAAGGCCCAATTTTTCAGCCCCTGTTTAACAGGAGCGTGTAATTACAATTTTTGATGCAATACTTTGCAGCAGAGCTAGTTTCTGCATTCCAAATAGAGTATCTGTGAGGGGTTGCAGTGTTGTGGCACCAGCACCAGTGCCTAAGGCCCAATTTTTCAGCCCCTGTTTAACAGGGGCGTGTAATTACAATTTTTGATGCAATACTTTGCAGCAGGGCTCGTTTCTGCGTTACAACTAGAGTATCTGTGAGGGGTTGCAGTGGTGTGGCACCAGCACCAGTGCCTAAGGCCCAATTTTTCAGCCCCTGTTTAACAGGAGCGTGTAATTACAATTTTTGATGCAATACTTTGCAGCAGGGATCGTTTCTGCGTTCCAACTAGAGTATCTGTGAGGGGTTGCAGTGTTGTGGCACCAGCACCAGTGCCAAAGGCCCAATTTTTCAGCCCCTGTTTAACAGGAGCGTGTAATTACAATTTTTGATGCAATACTTTGCAGCAGGGCTCGTTTCTGCGTTCCAACTAGAGTATCTGTGAGGGGTTGCAGCGTTGTGGCACCAGCACCAGTGCCTAAGGCCCAATTTTTCAGCCCCTGTTTAACAGGGGCGTGTAATTACAATTTTTGATGCAATACTTTGCAGCAGGGCTCGTTTCTGCGTTCCAACTAGAGTATCTGTGAGGGGTTGCAGTGTTGTGGCACCAGCACCAGTGCCTAAGGCCCAATTTTTCAGCCCCTATTCAACAGGGGCATGTAATTACAATTCTTGATCTAATATTTCACAGCAGGGCCCATTTCTGCACCCACCAAGAGCGAGTGAGGACTTACAGTGTTATTGCACCACCACCACCACCACCACCAAAGGCCCAATTTTTCTGCCCTTGTTCAACAGGGACATGTAATTACAATTCTTTATCTAATATTTCACAGCAGGGCCCATTTCTGCGCCCACCAAGAGCGAGTGAGGACTTACAGTGTTGTGGCACCAGCACCACCACCACCACCAAAGGCCCAATTTTTCTGCCCCTGTTCAACAGGGGCATGTAATTACAATTCTTGATCTAATATTTCACAGCAGGGCCCTGTGAGGGCTTACAGTGTTGTGGCCACAACAACACCTAAGGTCCAAATTTCTGCTGAGTATATAGGGCAGGCCCCTACTTTCAAACATCTAACTTACAAACGACTCCTACTTGCAAAGGGAAGGAGACAACAGGAAGTGAGATGAAATCTACCCCTAGGAAGGGAAATTCTCTCCTGTAAGAGTTAATATGGGAAAAACATGTTTAACAGGAGCGTGTAATTACAATTTTTGATGCAATACTTTGCAGCAGAGCTAGTTTCTGCATTCCAAATAGAGTATCTGTGAGGGGTTGCAGTGTTATGGCACCAGCACCAGTGCCTAAGGCCCAATTTTTCATCCCCTGTTTAACAGGGGCGTGTAATTACAATTTTTGATGCAATACTTTGCAGCAGGGCTCGTTTCTGCATTACAACTAGAGTATCTGTGAGGGGTTGCAGTGTTGTGGCACCAGCACCAGTGCCTAAGGCCCAATTTTTCAGCCCCTGTTTAACAGGAGCAAGTAATTACAATTTTTGATGCAATACTTTGCAGCAGGGCTCGTTTCTGCGTTCCAAATAGAGTATCTGTGAGGGGTTGCAGTGTTGTGGCACCAGCACCAGTGCCTAAGGCCCAATTTTTCAGCCCCTGTTTAACAGGGGCGTGTAATTACAATTTTTGATGCAATACTTTGCAGCAGAGATCGTTTCTGCGTTCCAACTAGAGTATCTGTGAGGGGTTGCAGTGTTGTGGCACCAGCACCAGTGCCTAAGGCCCAATTTTTCAGCCCCTGTTTAACAGGAGCGTGTAATTACAATTTTTGATGCAATACTTTGCAGCAGGGCTCGTTTCTGCGTTCCAAATAGAGTATCTGTGAGGGGTTGCAGTATTGTGGCACCAGCACCAGTGCCTAAGGCCCAATTTTTCAGCCCCTGTTTAACAGGGGCGTGTAATTACAATTTTGATGCAATACTTTGCAGCAGGGCTTGTTTCTGCGTTCCAACTAGAGTATCTGTGAGGGGTTGCAGTGTTGTGGCACCAGCACCAGTGCCTAAGGCCCAATTTTTCAGCCCCTGTTTAACAGGGGCGTGTAATTACAATTTTTGATGCAATACTTTGCAGCAGGGCTCGTTTCTGCGTTCCAACTAGAGTATCTGTGAGGGGTTGCAGTGTTGTGGCACCAGCACCAGTGTCTAAGGCCCAATTTTTCAGCCCCTGTTCAACAGGGGCATGTAATTACAATTCTTGATCTAATATTTCACAGCAGGGCCCATTTCTGCACCCACCAAGAGCGAGTGAGGACTTACAGTGTTGTTGCACCAGCACCACCACCACCACCAAAGGCCCAATTTTTCTGCCCTTGTTCAACAGGGACATGTAATTACAATTCTTGATCTAATATTTCACAGCAGGGCCCATTTCTGCGCCCACCAAGAGCGAGTGAGGACTTACAGTGTTGTGGCACCAGCACCACCACCACCACCAAAGGCCCAATTTTTCTGCCCCTGTTCAACAGGGGCATGTAATTACAATTCTTGATCTAATATTTCACAGCAGGGCCCTGTGAGGGCTTACAGTGTTGTGGCCACAACAACACCTAGGCCCAAATTTCTGCTGAGTATATAGGGCAGGCCCCTACTTTCAAACATCTAACTTACAAACGACTCCTACTTGCAAAGGGAAGGAGACAACAGGAAGTGATATGAAATCTACCCCTAGGAAGGGAAATTCTCTCCTGTAAGAGTTAATATGGGAAAAACATTTCTCCTTTCCACTAATGCTTTCCAAACCTTGTTCCACAAAAAAACCCAAATTTTCAAAAAACATTTTTCATTGGGACAAAAAGTGAGGTGAAATCTTCTAAAGAGGAGGACAGACAGCAAAACAAATGTCACAGGGGTGATAACCCTTCCCTATGTTTTCCAAAAAGCTTAAAAAAGATTTTTTTGCTGGAGCTAAACACGTTAAAAATGTAACCGTTCAAAATTACAAACAGATTCTACTTAACAACAAACCTACAGTCTCTGTCTTGTTTGAACCGCCTGTATACTGCTGTTCAGAGTACAGAGCCTGTATACTGCTGTTTCCTTTTTTAATTTGGGTGCGGGGTTCCCCTTAATATACAAGACCCAAAGGGCCTGGTAATAGACTGGGGGGTACCCATGCCGTTTGTCTCACTGATTTTCATCCATATTGCCAGGACCCATTATTACATTAAAGCCGCAAGCAGTTTGACTTTTTTTCCTTTAAAAATGACATTTTGTGCAGGGACTGTTCTAAGCACGGGAAACACACGCCACTTTATAGGCATACTATAGACACCCCCCAGGTCCAATATTTAAAGGAATATTTCACTTTTTTTTTTTTTTACTTTAAGCATCATTAAATTCACTGCTCCCGAAAAAACGTCCGTTTTTAAAAGTTTTTTTTGCATTGATACATGTCCCCTGGGGCAGGACCCAGGTCCCCAAACCCTTTTTAGGACAATACCATGCAAATTAGCCTTTAAAATTAGCACTTTTGATTTCGAACGTTCGAGTCCCATAGACGTCAATGGGGTTCTAACGTTCGCGCAAATTTTCGGTCCATTCGCAGGTTCTGGTGCGAACCAAACTGGGGGGTGTTCGGCTCATCCCTAGTCCCTATGCTTCAACCATTGTCATGGTACAGAAGAAGAATGGAACCTTACGCATGTGCATAGACTTTCGAACACTGAATCGACGGACTGTTCCTGATCAATATACAACTCCTCTTATTGAAGATGCTCTCCAGTGCCTTGCCGGGGCTAAGAGGTTTAGTGTGCTGCATTTGAAAAGTGGGTATTACCAAATACCAATGCACACTAAAGATAAGGAGAAGACCGCTTTCATCTGCCCGCTTGGGTTCTTTAAATTTAATCGGATGCCACAAGGACTTTCGGGGGTACCATCAACATTTCAACAATTGATGGAGAAAACTGTGGGAGATATGAATTTGATTGAAGTTCTGGTATATCTGGATGACATCATAGTGTTTGGAAAGACCTTAGAAGAACACGAGACACGATTGGAGAAAGTCTTTGAAAGGGTTCATGAGGAAGGGCTTAAACTATCTCTGGGAAAGTTTCAGTTTTACAGAACTTCAGTCACCTCTCTGGGCCATGTTGTCTCTGCCAAGGGAGTAGCTACAGGTCCGAAGAAGCGAAGCTGGAAGCAATCACTGCATGGCCTAGTTCAGAGACTGTAATGGAATTAAGTTCCTCTCTGGGGTTTTGCTCCTACTACCAAAGGTTAGTAGCTAACTTCATGAAGATTGCCAGACCTCTTAATGAGCTGTTACAAATGGTTTTGGGCAAGGAAGAAGGTAAGATGAAGGTGAAGAAGCTGGGAATAAGAGGAAAAAAAGAATCCAAGAGAACAATGGACTCGTTCAAGTGAGGAGGCTTATCGGCGTTTAAAGAGGAGTCATACAGAAGCCCCGGTCTTGGCCTTTGCTGACCCATCTAAGCCCTACGAGCTCCATGTGGATGCTAGTCAAGATGGGTTGGTTGAGTCCTTTACCAAGAACAAGATGGTGGACTCAGACCGGTGGCATATGTGAGCCGGAGCCTTGTCCCCTCTGAGAGGAACTACCCGGTTCACAAATTGGAGTTCTTGACCTTGAAGTGGGCGGTAGTTGACAAGCTGAAGGATTACTTATATGGGGCCAAGTTTGTAGTGAGGACAGACAATAATCCTTTTACCTACCTTTTGACTTCTGCTAAGTTGGATGTCACTGGACATCGATGGTTAGCTGCACTGGCCAGATTCCAGTTTAGTTTGAAATTTTCTGTACCCTTCCCCAGATTTGTGCTTCGATACAGTCCTGTCTCGGAGGTCTACAGACACTTCTTTGGACTTCATGGCTTGGTTTGTTCTCTGACATGCACTGTTAACTGTGGGACCTTATATAGACAGGTGTATGTCTTTTCAAATCATGTCCAATCAACTGAATTTACCACAGGTGGACTCCAAAAGTATCCCCCCCCTTGGCATTTTTCGTGTTTTGTTGCGTCACAACCTGGAATTAACATGGATTTGCATCATTTAATTTACAGAACATGCCCACAACTTTGAAGATGTTTTTTTTTGTATTGTGAAGCAAACAACAATAGGACAAAATAACAGAAAAAAATCAATGTGCATAACTACTCACCCCCCTAAAGTCAATACTTTGTAGAGCCACCTTTTGCTGCTATCACAGATCACGGATTTTTGCCCATTCCTCCTTGCAAAACTGCTCCAGCTCCTTCAAGTTGGATGGTTTGCGCTTGTTTTTTTAAATCAAAAAGGTGTTTATTGAACAAGTTTACATAGCTTCCATTGTACAAGCATCATACAGCAATATACATTCATGTGAACGGTACATTCCAATCATCATTTATTACCGAAATCTCTATAACATTCCAGTGCTCTACAACTCTATGGTCAATAATCTTTTAAAGAGCCTCATGCTCATGGGGCCCCCCCCCCAGGACATTGTAGTAGTCTGGACATTACCAGTTCCTTAGGACTCAGTCCAGGGGTGTCCAACCATGGTGCCCAAATCCTCTCAAATCTATTAGAACTGCCCCTATGTTGATAAATGCATTTTTCCATATTCAAGGTGTTTCCCATATGCGTTATCCAAGATTTCACTGATGGTGGCGAAGCCGACTTCCAGCCAAGCAGTATAAGTTTGCATGCCTGGAACAGTGCCCTAGTGAGTGCTATTCTAGTCATCTCTTCCGGGACAATGTCTTCTAGGACTCCTAATATACAATGAATTGGGTCTAGGGGAATGTTAGTCTGGAACACTTGATTAAGTGTCCCCAGTACCTCACTCCAGTACCTATGGAGTTTTGGGCATCTCCAAAGATGCCCAAATGAGATGAATGAGATCACCTTGATGTCGTTCACATCTACTACACAAGGGATCTGGCCTTCTACCCATATTGTAAAGTTTAAGTGGGGTATAGTGCACTCTAAGTACTATATATAGTTGGGATACCTTTTGGGCCACATTGAGAGAGCATATATTAATAGATTGCAGAGCTTCTTCCCATTAATCTCCCGTAATTGGACCTATATCCTGCTCCCATAGGGATGGTGCCCTAGTTGGATGCACTTTTAAAAGTTGCATCAGTAACATTTGATAACAATATGAGATAAATCCTTTAGTTTCTGTGCTGGACTGTATCAAATGAAAAATAGGGGTGGTTGACAGAGTCCAGGGAGTAACTTTTCCCTGTGTGTCCACCACATGTTTGAGCTGGATATAAGAGTAGTACATAGTATTTGGTAAGTTATACTTTTAACTCTAAGAACCTCATCAGCCTGTCACCTCTAAATATATGGGATAATAGAATAACACCAAAGGAGCGCCATTTGGGACCCTGTTGCAGCTTTGCTAACTCGACGTAAGAGATATTCCCCCATATTGGACTATATTCTGTGAAACCTGTCACTTCTTGTAACTGCCTTCCCTTGTTCCAAATTTTCTGTACCAAAGTGAGAGTGGGTGTCTGTTTGTTGGACTTGTGAAACAACTGGGCCTCAAGGCCCATCGGGATTGTTTCCGCTCCTGTCCCAATCAGCATTAATTGCACCGATGAGCCAGTCGGGTCCCGGGCCATGGAGCCAACCAGATGCTGCAACTGAGCTGCAATATAGTACAGCCAAGGGTTGGGTACTGCCAGCCCTCCGCTGTCCTTAGGGTTTTGTAACTGTTCCAGCTTGATTCTAGGGGTGCCCGTACTCCACAGTAGTCTTCGGAAAAGAGTGTTAACCACCCTAAAAATCTTTAAGTGTATCACTACTGGGGAGTTGTGTAGGAAGTAGAGTAGCTGCAGCATTAGTATCATTTTTTATAAATTTGCCTTACCCGCCAGTGAAAGTTTGAGCCTGTTCCATCTATTAATTTTGTCCCTAAATCTGGACAGCAAGGGGTGTATGTTTAAAGGACAATAATCCGCTAGTTTAGGTGAAATTTGTATGCCTAAGTATTTGAATGATGACGTTACTGGGACCGAGCAGGAATCTGGCAAATTCACCACTCCCTCCTTGTCCAACAACATCAGAGCCGACTTAGACCAGTTGATTGTCAGGCCAGAAAAGTGGCCGAATCCGGCGATGATTTTTGTCACCTCCACCAAAGATATTGTGGTGTCCCCCAGGAAAAGCATCATGTCGTCAGCGTACAGCATAATCTTTTTGTGGAGGTCCCCATATTTAAATCCTGTGATCCCCTGACTGGCCCTTACTACAGCCGCCAATGGCTCAATGGCAATGGCAAAGAGCAGGGGGGACAAGGGACATCCCTGCCTTGTGCCCCTGCTCAGAGCAAACGCATGAGACATCCTACCTGACATACTAATGGTCGCCTTCGGGGAGGCATACAGCAGTTTAACCCAAGCTATGAAGCGATCTCCAAACCCAAACCTGGATAGTACCGCCCAGAGATATCTCCAGCCCACACTGTCAAACACCTTATTGGCGTCTAGGAATAACAAAGCCCTGTTCCCCTCCTTATCCGACTGTAACTGCATATTTAGGAATAGGCGTCTGAGGTTGGTGGCCGTGGATTTTTGCGGCATAAAACCAGCCTGATCGGGGTGTATTATGGAATCAATGATCCGGTTGACCCTAAGCGCCAGGACCTTAGCCAGGATTTTAACATCACTTTGAAGTAGAGATATGGGCCTATATGAGCTAGGGTCAACCGGATCCTTCCCAGATTAAAATAACAAAATTATATTAGCTCTAGTCATGGAGGTTGGTAAACTACCTTCCTTAAGAGAATCATTGAACACTTCCAACAGGTGTGGCATTATCCACTCGCCATACTGGGCAAAAACTTCCATGGGGATACCATCCTCCCCTGGAGCCTTGCACGTGGGAAAGGAGCATGCCGCATGTTGTAACTCTTCCAATGTCAGGGGAGCTTCCAGTGATTGTCTAGCCTCCTCAGGCAGAGAAGGCAGATCAATCCCTGAAAGATATGTCTCTAGCTCGTTATCTGTGTAATCATCCCTCGCTCCATAGAGATCCTTGTAGAAGGATGCTAGCTCTGACAAAACATGATCCGGGTCATTGACCACCTTCCCACTGGCTGTGCGAATCGCTCCAACTGCCGGGGACAGATGTAGTGACCTGGCTATTTTGGCCAACAGGCGTCCCGTTTTTTCCCCTTCTTCATAAAATGGCTGCTTATTAAAGAACCTTTTGCGTTCTGCGGCGGAGGATCTCAAGCGGTCCAGTGAATCCTGGGCCTAAATCCACGCCTCCCTCGCAGAATCTGTAGGATCAGTAACATAGGTTAGTTCCAGCTGACGCACCTGATCCCCAACCTGTTCCAATAGGGCTGAGGAGTTTCTTTTGACTGTAGCTATCTCGGCAATAAACACCCCCCTAAGGTAGGCCTTAAAGGCTTCCCAGTTTTGAATTTTGTTTGTTAGATGTTTATGAGAGTTAAAGAATCGTTCTATTTGGGTTGAAATTCGTTCTGGGGAGTTAAACCGTTTCAGCCAGAAGGCGTTGAGCTTCCATGGCGCCCTAGGTAATGAGGTTGGCGGTTGGGCAATCAGCCACACAGCCACTGGCGAGTGGTCAGACACTCCACGCGGAAAATACTCTATCTTAGATATGCACTTCAGCAAATTAGGGGTGCCTATACTAAGGTCTATACGGGACAGGGAACCGTGAGTTTTAGAGAAGCATGAAAACTGCTTTACATCAGGGTTATGTATGTGCCATAGGTCGGTCCAACCTAGTTCCGCAATTAGGCGACTGAGCTCTGTACCCCTGCCACCCCTAGGGGAAGGGACTGGGGGATGCCTATCCAATTTGGGATCTAGGTAGCAGTTAAAATATCCCATGATCAGCAGTGGGATATCAGGTTTGCCCGCCAGGTACGTCTGCAACAACTGCAACACCTCCCGTGAGAACGGGGGTGGGATATATATAAAGGCTATCAGCAATGTTAAGGTATACAGTTTACAGTAAATGAATACAAATCTACCAGCAGTATCCACTAGCGAGTCCAGTTCTTGATATGTCAGTGCTTTGTGTATCAGTACACTCACCCCACGGGAATAAGCGGTGTGAGTGGAATGATATGACTTTCCCACCCAAGCATACTGCAAACAACTCACATTGTCTCCCAGGAGATGTGTCTCCGGAAGGCCAATAATGGCTGGATGGAATTTGCGCAAACCAGAGGAGATCATGGTCCTTTTTAAAGGGTCATTCACTCCGCGCACATTCCATGATACTATGGGTGTGGATGCCATTGCAAACATTCAAAAATACATTGGAAGGGAATTCCTCTGGAGGTCAGATCAGTTCGGGCTACATGGTTGCCCAAGTGCATTGGATTATGTTGCATCAAAGAACACTCTTTCGGCAAAGGGTTTGCACAATGGAAGCTCAGTGTTCGTGAAGGGTGGATATTCTAGCGCAACTGCGTGGCAAAACAGTAGAAAACAAAACAAAGGTAAAAATAAACTGTGTTGAGAGCCCTGGATCCAGCCATGCCATAGCGCACACAACTAGAGCTGTCCAGAAGCTGTTTGGTATGTGGTCTGTTCTGAATAATAACGCCAACAGGGCTTTGTAACAGTAGCCATGCAACCCATGACTTCACACATCTTTTAAACACCCGGCACGGTATCATCACCCGTGAGGGTCTGTGCTTCAAGTGAAAATAACTGGTGTTAAAGAAATAACGATATTTCTGCGGTATTCACTCGCTGTGTAAGCAACTAGTATAGTTCCTCTTCAGATTGATAAACATGAAAGGGGAATGAACGCCCTGCTTTCCCCTGCATCTCTTCTGCCATATCTGGTTTATCCGGCTCCGTCATCACGGCCCTGGCGGCGCAGAGCTTGCTCGTTTTGATCCAGCCCAGGGGCGGATCCAGAGTCTAGTCTCGGGAGGGGCACTGCCAGAAAATATATTTTTTTGGGGTACATCTATCGGGGAAATGGCTGGTGTTGGCGCTTCAATCATCATGGCACCATGGTTGTTATGGTGTCAGGATGATTGAAGCGCATTATTACTATTATTACATTGTTATAAAAAATTAAATAGTTTAACTCACCATTAGGGATGAGCTTCGTGTTCGAGTCGAACCCATGTTCGACTCGAACATCGGCTGTTCGACCGTCCGTCGAATTGCGAACGATATGGGCCGTTCGCGCCAAATTCGTGTGGCGCGTCACGGCCCATAATTCACTGCGGCATCGCAGTGCATTGCTGGCTGATGATTGGCCAAGCATGCACTATGACCCGCATGCTTGGCCAATCACAGCGCCGTCAGTAGAGAGAGCTGTAATTGGCCAAAGCCAGGGTGGCTTTGGCCAATTATGGCTCAGGGGATTTAGTACACACCCCACACTATATAAGGCCGCCTGCACGGCGGCCCTGTGTAGTGTGTGTTCCGGTGTGCTGAGAGATAGAGAGAGAGAGAGACAGTGTCATTTGATTTGAGTTAGATAGATTAGGCAGAACAGTCAGTCAGTTAGCTGCACTTACAGTGTATTGTGTATATATATGCATCCCAGGTGTTGCATATATATATATACACTGTATTCAGTTTAGCTAGATCCGTTCCTGTTATCTTCTATCTAGACTATTTAGTGCAGTGCGTCCTGCTCACAGTGTTCAGCTAGATCCGTTCCTGCTATTTACATTCAGTGCAGTGCGTCCTGCTCACAGTGTTCAGCTAGATCCGTTCCTGCTATTTACATTCAGTGCAGTGCGTCCTGCTCACAGTGTTCAGCTAGATCCGTTCCTGCTATTTACATTCAGTGCAGTGCGTCCTGCTCACAGTGTTCAGCTAGATCCGTTCCTGCTATTTACATTCAGTGCAGTGCGTCCTGCTCACAGTGTTCAGCTAGATCCGTTCCTGCTATTTACATTCAGTGCAGTGCGTCCTGCTCACAGTGTTCAGCTAGATCCGTTCCTGCTATTTACATTCAGTGCAGTGCGTCCTGCTCACAGTGTTCAGCTAGATCCGTTCCTGCTATTTACATTCAGTGCAGTGCGTCCTGCTCACAGTGTTCAGCTAGATCCGTTCCTGCTATTTACATTCAGTGCAGTGCGTCCTGCTCACAGTGTTCAGCTAGATCCGTTCCTGCTATTTACATTCAGTGCAGTGCGTCCTGCTCACAGTGTTCAGCTAGATCCGTTCCTGCTATTTACATTCAGTGCAGTGCGTCCTGCTCACAGTGTTCAGCTAGATCCGTTCCTGCTATTTACATTCAGTGCAGTGCGTCCTGCTCACAGTGTTCAGCTAGATCCGTTCCTGCTATTTACATTCAGTGCAGTGCGTCCTGCTCACAGTGTTCAGCTAGATCCGTTCCTGCTATTTACATTCAGTGCAGTGCGTCCTGCTCACAGTGTTCAGCTAGATCCGTTCCTGCTATTTACATTCAGTGCAGTGCGTCCTGCTCACAGTGTTCAGCTAGATCCGTTCCTGCTATTTACATTCAGTGCAGTGCGTCCTGCTCACAGTGTTCAGCTAGATCCGTTCCTGTTATCTTCCTACTGACAGGCAGGCTTGTCTGGTTACAGTATATAAAGCTACCTGAAGAAAATTACAGGTGTTCTTTTTGATCCTATTAGTACCACGGTCAGGCAGCTAGACTATTTACATTTAGTACAGTGTGTCCTGCTCACAGTGTTCAGCTAGATCCGTTCCTGTTATCTTCCTACTGACAGGCAGGCTTGTCTGGTTACAGTATATAAAGCTACCTGAAGAAAATTACAGGTGTTCTATCCCAGCTTAGTGCAGCTACAGGCCATTAGTATGTCTGGAAGGCCAAGAAGGAGAGGCAGACAGTCACAAGCCAATAAGAGAGGGCAAGCAGGCTCTGTGTCTAGTGCTGGTCGTGGAGACGGTGCATCCTCATCAGCACGTGGCCATGGGACACGCTTGGCCTTTTTTTCGGCAGCTGGCCGTGTTGAGCCGCAACATGCGGAAGACTTGGTCGAGTGGATGACCAAGCCGTCCTCATCCTCCTCATCCTCTCTCACCCATGCCCAGGGTGCTTTGTCTGGCAAAGCAGCGGCCTCTTCCCTCAGCTCAATGTCATCAGTGACTCCTTCCCTAGCTCCACCATGTCCTCATGAGGATTCCCTCGAACTGTTTGACCACAGTGTTGGGTACATGCTCCAGGAGGATGCCCAGCGTTTGGAAGGCTCTGATGATGATACTGAGCTCGATGAAGGCAGTAACATGAGCACGGACAGAGGGGGTGCCCAAGAAGGACAGCAATCTGGCAGTCATGCTCCCCCTGCTGCAGCATACTGCCAGGTTTGCTCCAGTGATGAGGAGGGAGGGGATGATGAGGTCACTGACTCAACGTGGGTGCCTGATAGGAGAGAGGAGGAGGAGGAGGAGGAGGAGGCGGCACATCACCAACGAGGCAGGATGCCCTCCAGGGGCCAGCCTAAGGGCAGCACATTGACTGCATCACACCCCAAAGCTCCACATGTGCAGGGCGCTGCAGTCTCTGCGCGTTATTCAAAAAGTTCTTTGGTGTGGGCCTTTTTTGAGACGAGTGCATCAGATCGCACCGCTGCTATTTGCAACATATGTCTCAAGCGTATCTCGCGTGGCCAAAACATCTCCCGCTTGGGTACCACATGCTTGACCAGACATATGTTGACCTGCCATGCAGTTCGTTGGCAAGCGTATCTGAAAGACCCACACCAAAGAACAAAGAGGATCTCTCCTTGCTCCTCATCAGCTGAGATTTCCAACCCCACTAGACCTTCAGTCCTCTCTGAGACCTGCAGTGAGAGGAATGAAGGTGTAGAATTAGGTGTGTCACAGCCAAGTACTTGTGGGCAATCTGCTTTTGGTACACCGACGTCAGATTGTACCAGGCAAATTTCCCTGCCCCAGCTGCTGCACCGCCGAAAGAAGTTTGCTCCCAGCCATCCACATGCCCAGCGGTTGAATGCTAGCTTGGCAAAATTGCTAGCACTTCAACTGCTGCCTTTTCAGTTGGTAGACTCTGCCCCCTTCCGTGAGTTTGTGGAATGTGCGGTTCCTCAGTGGCAGGTACCCAAACGCCACTTTTTCTCACGGAAGGCGATTCCGGCTCTCTACCGGCATGTGGAAGGCAATGTCCATGCCTCGCTGGACAGGGCGGTCAGCGGTAAGGTGCATATTACCGCTGACTCATGGTCCAGCAGGCATGGACAGGGACGTTACTTAAGTTTCACGGCGCATTGGGTGACTCTGCTGGCAGCTGGGAAGGATGCAGGACAAGGTGCAGTAGTGTTGGAGGTTGTTCCGCCACCACGCCTCCAAAATGCTGATTGTGACACACCTCTCTCCTCCACCCCCTCCTCTTCTTCTTCCTCCATGGCCTCTTCCTCGGAACCAGCGGTGCTCCGTAGGCGTTCAAGGGGCTACGCAAGTACGCAGGCCAAAAGATGCCATGCGGTGCTTGAGCTGGTGTGCTTGGGGGACAGGAGCCACACTGGGGCAGAGGTTCTGTCAGCTCTGCAGGGGCAGGTTCAGAGGTGGTTGACGCCACGCCAACTTAAGGCAGGAATGGTGGTTTGCGACAATGGCACCAACCTCCTCTCTGCCCTCCGACAGGGACAACTGACCCATGTGCCCTGTTTGGCTCACGTCCTTAACTTGGTGGTGCAGCGGTTCTTGGGCAGGTACCCGGGCTTACAGGATGTCCTGAGGCAGGCCAGGAAAGTCTGTGTGCATTTCCGCCGGTCATATAATGCCAGTGCTCGGCTGACGGACCTCCAAAAGGAGTTTAACCTGCCCAAGAACCGCCTAATCTGTGACATGCCCACCAGGTGGAACTCGACGTTGGCCATGCTGCAGCGGCTGCACACGCAGCAGAGGGCCATCAATGAGTACCTGTGCGACTATGGCACCAGGACAGGGTCAGGGGACCTTGGTTTTTTTTCCCCACGCCAGTGGGCCATGATCAGGGATGCATGCACTGTCCTGTCACCATTCGAGGAGGCCACGAGGATGGTGAGCACTGACAGTGCATGCATCAGTGACACTGTCCCCCTTGTCCACCTGTTGGAGCACACGCTGCGTGGAATAATGGACAGGGCACTTGAGGCAGAACAGAGGCAGGAAGAGGAGGACTTCCTTAGCTCTCAAGGCCCCCTTTATCCAGACAGTGTTCCTGCGTGCCCGCCGATCACACAGGAAGAGGACGAGGAGGAGGAGGAGGAGGAGGAGGAAGATTGTGTCAGTATGGAGGTGGAGCCTGGCACTCAGCATCAGCAGTCTTTAAGGGATCAGTCCCAAGGAACACATGGACTTGTACGTGGCTGGGAGGAGGTGGCTGCGGACGTTGTTGTCCTTAGTGACCCAGAGGACTCCGGACCGAATGCCTCAGCAAACCTACGCTGCATGGCCTCCCTGATCCTGCAAAGCCTGCGTAAGGATCCTCGTATTCGTGGTATCAAGGAGAAGGACCAATACTGGCTGGCAACCCTCCTTGATCCACGTTACAAGGGTAAGGTTGCGGACCTTATCTTGCCATCGCAGAGGGAGCAGAGGATGAAACATCTTCGGGAGGCCTTGCAGAAAGGTCTGTGCAACGCGTTCCCAGAGACTGGGAGGTTACAAACTCCTGTTTCTGGACAACGTGTTGCTGAGGCTTCGGTCAGTCAAAGAAGGAGCGGTGGAGAAGGTGGCCGTCTGACCGATGCGTTCAGACAATTTTTTGGTCCGCAGCCCCAAGGTATGATCGGTTCCAGCAACCATCGCCAGCGTCTGTTTTACATGGTGCAGGAATACCTAGGGGCAAGATCAGACTTGGACACCTTTCCCACCGAAAATCCTCTGGGTTACTGGGTCTTGAGGATGGATCACTGGCCAGAGCTTGCACAGTATGCAATTGAGCTACTGGCCTGTCCTGCATCCAGCGTTCTTTCGGAACGTACATTCAGTGCTGCTGGAGGCGTGGTAACCGATCACAGGGTGCGTCTGTCCACTGACTCGGTCGATCGGCTGACCTTCATAAAAATGAATCAGTCTTGGATCACCACCAGCTACCAAGCACCTGATGCTGATGTAACTGAATAATTTTTTTCAGATCCCTTCAAAGACTGCCTATGTTGATGCTGAGTGATTATCCCTGAGTAATTATCCTCTTCCTCCTCAATCATCACGCTGATAGCTTGTAAGAACATTTTTGGTTCTGGGCGCCACCACCAGTGCCTAAGGCACAATTTTTCAGCCCCTGTATAACAGGGGCGTGTAATTACAATTTTTGATGTAATACTTTGCAGCACGGCTCGTTCCTGCATTCCAACTAGAGTGTCTGTGAGGGGTTGCAGTGTTGTGGCACCAGCACCAGTGCCTAAGGCCCAATTTTTCTGCCCCTGTCTAACAGGGGCGTGTAATTACAATTTTTGATGCAATACTTTGCAGCAGTGCTCGTTCCTGCGTTCCAACTAGAGTGTCTGTGAGGGGTTGCAGTGTTGTGGCACCAGCACCAGTGCCTAAGGCCCAATTTTTCTGCCCCTGTCTAACAGGGGCGTGTAATTACAATTTTTGATGCAATACTTTGCAGCAGTGCTCGTTCCTGCGTTCCAACTAGAGTGTCTGTGAGGGGTTGCAGTGTTGTGGCACCAGCACCAGTGCCTAAGGCCCAATTTTTCTGCCCCTGTCTAACAGGGGCGTGTAATTACAATTTTTGATGCAATACTTTGCAGCAGTGCTCGTTCCTGCGTTCCAACTAGAGTGTCTGTGAGGGGTTGCAGTGTTGTGGCACCAGCACCAGTGCCTAAGGCCCAATTTTTCTGCCCCTGTCTAACAGGGGCGTGTAATTACAATTTTTGATGCAATACTTTGCAGCAGTGCTCGTTCCTGCGTTCCAACTAGAGTGTCTGTGAGGGGTTGCAGTGTTGTGGCACCAGCACCAGTGCCTAAGGCCTAATTTTTCAGCTCCTGTTCAACAGGGGCATGTAATTACAATTCTTGATCTAATATTTCACAGCAGGGCCCTGTGAGGGCTTACAGTGTTTTGGCCACAGCAACACCTAAGGCCCAAATTTCTGCTGAGTATATAGGGCAGGACCCTACTTTCAAACATCTAACTTACAAACGACTCCTACTTGCAAACGGAAGGAGACAACAGGAAGTGAGATGAAATCTACCCATAGGAAGGGAAATTCTCTCATGTAAGAGTTAATATGGGAAAACAATTTCTCCTTTCCACTGATGCTTTCCAATCCTTGTTCCACAAAAAAACCCAAATTTTCAAAAAACATTTTTCATTGGGACAAAAAAGTGAGGTGAAATCTTCTGAAGAGGAGGAAAGACGCAAAACAAATGTCACAGGGGTGATAACCCTTCCCTATGTTTTCCAAAAAGCTTAGAAAAGATTTTTTGGCTGGAGCTAAACACATTAAAAATGTTCAAAATTACAAAGAGATTCTACTTAACAACAAACCTACAGTCCCTGTCTTGTTTGCACCGCCTGTATACTGCTGTTCAGAGTATATAGGGACCTTTCCTTATTTTAATTTGGGTGCGGGGTTCCCCTTAATATCCATACAAGACCCAAAGGGCCTGGTAATGGACTGGGGGGTACCCATGCCGTATGTCTCACTGATTTTCATCCATATTGCCAGGACCCGACATGACATTAAACCCGCAAGCAGTTTTAAATGAGATTTTTTCCTTTAAAAATGACATTTGGTGCAGGGACTGTTCTAAACATGGGAAACACGCGTCACTTTACAGGCATACTATAGACACCCCCCAGGTACGATATTTAAAGGAATATTTCACTTTTTTTTTTTTACTTTAAGCATCATTAAAATCACTGCTCCCGAAAAAACGGCCGTTTTTAAAAGTTTTTTTTGCATTGATACATGTCCCCTGGGGTAGGACCCGGGTCCCCAAACCCTTTTTAGGACAATACCATGCAAATTAGCCTTTAAAATGAGCACTTTTGATTTCGAACGTTCGAGTCCCATAGACGTCAATGGGGTTCTAACGTTCGTGCGAACTTGCGGTCCGTTCGCGGGTTCTGGTGCGAACCGAACCGGGGGGTGTTCGGCTCATCCCTACTCACCATAATGTAGAATCAGTGGGAGCCCTGAGCGTGTCACTTGCTACGTCACCTGTCACCAGATGCAGATTGTCACTTGCCACGTCGCCTGCCACATGTTGCGGATTGTCACTTGCCACGTCGCCTGTCACCAGATGCAGATTGTCACTTGCCACGTCGCCTGCCACGTTGCAGATTGTCACTTGCCATGTCACTTGCCACGTCGCCTTCCACATGTTGCGGATTGTCACTTGCCACGTCACCAGATGCAGATTGTCACTTGCCACGTCGCCTGCCACATGTTGCGGATTGTCACTTGCCACGTCGCCTGTCACCAGATGCAGATTGTCACTTGCCACGTCGCCTGTCACCAGATGAAGATTGTCACTTGCCACGTCGCCTGCCACATGTTGCGGATTGTCACTTGCCACGTCGCCTGTCACCAGATGAAGATTGTCACTTGCCACCTGCTAAGGTGGTCTCTTGTGTCCCAGAGACAGGCAGCAGAGAGATGATGTAATCTCTCTGCTGCCGCAGCTGCCTGCATGGTGGGGGGGAACTGCAGGGATGCAGGGCGGGCACCGGGCGGTGAGAGATGATGTCATCTCTCTGCTCCCCCGCCCGCCGGCTCCCTGATTGGCCAGCAGCCCGCCCACAAACACAAACAAATGCACATGTCAGCGGCGGCTCTCTCTCTCTCATCTATGGAGCCGCCCAGCGGCTCTCTCACTCACGGAGCCGCCCGGCGGCTCTTTCACTCACGGAGCCGCCCGGCGGCTCTCTCACTCACGGAGCCGCCCGGCGGCTCTCTCACAGTGACAGTCACTCAGACTCACCTGCATTTCTCGGAGGGGGCAATTGACCCGTTGCCCCCCCCTGGACCTGCCCCTAATCCAGCCATGTCGCAGCATCTTGCGCATTTTCAAAAAATTGGTTCTGTCCGTTGGCCATCACTCTTAGCTTGGCTGGGAACATCATTGCATATGATAGTTGTAGCCTTTGTAGCCTCTTCTTAACATCTGCAAATTTTGATCGCCTGCGTTGTACTTCGGCGGAGAAGTCTGGGTAGAATGAGATTTTGGTGCCGTTATGCTTGATGTTGCCCTTTTCTCTGGCCAGTCTCAGTATCACCTCCCGGTCCTTGTAATTCAGGAGCCTGGCCAACACCGATCGCGGGGGGTTCCCAGGAGGAAGAGGGCATGGGGGCACCCTGTGTGCCCTTTCCACTGTGTAAATGGGAGAGAAAGCTTCTTTACCAAAAACTTCCTGTAGCCATTCTTCAATAAAGGTTGTGGGGTCACGTCCTTCCACTTTTTCAGGGGGTCCCACTATGCGCACATTGTTGCATCGCAGACGGTTCTCAATTTCGTCAGTTTTACTAAGGGCTTGAAAGGCATTTTGAGTGGCCATCCTGACATCTCTGTGAAGGGGGGGCAACTGGTCCTCCACATCGCTCACCCGACCCTCCACTGCTGTGGTTCTTTCCCTGATCTTTTGGAGATCTTGGCGCATAAGGGACACTGTTTCTTTCAGCCCTCCAAATTTCTCCTTCAGATCATCTACAGAGGCAGTACATTTGTGCACAGCATGCAGGATTTCACTCAGAGATGGCTGGGCATTGTTCTCTGTGGGGGAGTCAGATGGATCGGACATGAGATCCTGCTGCATGTCTAATGGCACTGTGTCATCTAGCATGCTTGCATCTTCCCTGTTAGCCAGCTCAGAGGTGTATAAGGGCTGGGGAGAGCCATGCAGGGGGGAATCAGAACGCCCAGCCAGCTTTTGAGCATAGTAAAGCATGTCCCTGGATTGCTCCTTGTTTTTAGGGAGTTTGCTGGACTTACCCCCCTGCTCAGATTTCTTCTCTAGGCCGCGCTGTGCTTTAGGAGGCTGGGACTGGCCAGCGCCATCTTGGTCAGCTTGGGACTCCCAGGCCTCGGTCTCCGTTCGGTTCCCCCGGGTCATCACCAGCTCAGGACGGTTAGCCAACAGCACCTGGATGTCTCCAGGAAGTATCAGGCAGCTCTCTGGGGCGAAAACGGGCGAAAACGGTGGTGAGGAGAGGATATTAGACAGGATCATCAGCGGGAGCTCCGTGCAGCAGGTCTGCTCACATGCCTCATCAGGCCACGCCCCCGGTTTGCGCTTTTTTTTTTTTTGCCACATCAGCAAAGATTTTATTTGGGAGATATTGTTTCAACTTTCCAGTCAATCTCTTCCCGAAATAATTTCACATCATGGTGGCTTACTTTTTTTTCATTGTCCAGTTATTAAATGATAATAATGCCTGCCAAAAATAAACATTTTATACCCCTAGATCCTACCCCCCCCACTCTTAGGAACTAACCCCTACCCGTTCCCCCCTAACCAACCCCCATAGCTCTCCCCGCAATGGTCATGATCAGTACCATTCACTTACTATCTCCTGCTCTTTTACCTTTTTTTAAGTATATAGCATCTAACTCGAACTAAAGTTTAGATTTCTATTTGGTGAGCTGCCCGGCTCTATCTCCCATGCCTCAGCCGCTCGGGGAGAAGATGTATATTTTACCCAATCTCTCCACACCTCTTCAAACTCTTCCATATCTGTCCCTTCACTATATCTCAGGTACTCCAGGCAATGAATTTCCTCAATTTTGTTGAACCACTCCTGCATTGAAGGTTTATTACTATCCAACCAGTGTCTAGGAATAAGACTTTTAGCCGCATTAAGGAGGTGCAGCAACAGTGATTTCAGATACCTCTCTGTGGGCATATTACTCCCATGATGTAAACACACCCAAGGGTCGTCTGTAATCCTCCTACTGGTGATCTCAAATATGATTCTCCTTTTCTCCTCCCAGTATTTTTTCATATGTGTGCCATTGTCCCAATCTCCTTGCAACCCCTCCAACATGATTGCGATATTTCTTTCCGGATTCTATGAGCTCTATCCGGGGTAATATACATTCAAGACAGGATTCTATAATTCATCTCAGATACCCTACAGTTTACTGAAGTGGCATTCACTCTTCCCAGGACCTTCCCCACCCCCATATCGCTGATCTTAATTCCTAATTCCTCCTCCCACTTCCTAAGGAAAATCGCTGCTCTACTTCTCCCATTTTAATCAAACTTCTATAAATCCTAGACACTCCCCCCTCCCTTTTTTCCCCATAAACACTTTTTCAAGGGGGCGAAGATCTTCCATAGCCCTCGTTGGTTGCGGGAGTGAATCAAAAAAATGTTTCAGCTGCCTGTACCTCCACTTATCAATAATGAACTATTTATCTTTTGCTTTTAACTCCTGGTAGGAACACAGCTTATCCTCACTCATGATGTCTTTTAATTGGGCCTCTTCCTTCAGTATCCATTCTCCCAAACAAATCTTCCCTCCCCGGCAGAAAATAGTCTGTATCCTTAAGCGGAATTAACGGGGAGTTATACCCCCATTTCTCCTTATCATGTATTTTATCCCATACATTTAATGCGTGTTTAGTGATATCCAATGTTTTAGTGCTTAATTTTCTGAACTGAGGTGGTATCCACACATTTTTACTCAAATCCACCCCACTCATTTTACTCTCTATTTTCACCCATTGTTTTTCTTTATTATTTTTTACCCAGTCTAAAATACGTGAGATAACTATAGCAACATAGTATTTTTTAATATCAGGTGCCCCCCACCCCCCCTTCCTCTTATCATTGACTAGTTGTGCATTCTTAATTCGTGTTTTTTTACCCCTCTATATAAACGTTATTAACAAAGTGTGCAATTTATTAAAAAAATTCTGTGAAATTGAAATTGGGAGCATTTGGATTTTGTAGATAATTTTTGGGAGAACTGACATTTTAAGTAGGTTGATCCTGCCTCCCCATGAGAGTTGGTTGCGCGGGAATTTATTCAAATCTGTCTTGATCTCATTAGGAAGTGCCATATAATTGGTTTGGAACAAAGTCTCCTTCACTGGGGAGATTTTAACCCCTAAATAGTTAAGCTCTTTTATCCCCCACATAAATGGAAGGCTCTTTTGATAAGCCTTCTCCCTTTCTTTGTCTTCCACTATTTCCAGTATTTCTGACTTAGTTGAATTGACCCAAAAGTTTGATAGTCTGCCGTACGTCTTGATGGTCTCTAAAAGATTCAGGAGGGAAATCCTCGGGTGGGTGACATACAATAAGATGTCGTCCGCAAAAGCGGCGATTTTATACTCTTTTTCCCCAATTTTGACCCCTCTGATATCCGGGCTAAGTCTGATCCTAGCCAATAAAGGTTCAAGCGTCAGCACGAACAGCAGCGGGGAAAGTGGACACCCCTGTCTAGTACCGTTGTACATCTTAAAAGGTTCGGAAAGCGTGCTGTTTGGGGCGTGTCCGGACGTCGAGGTGGGTGGACGTGCTGCAGAGGAGCTCCGCCGAGTCCTCTACAGCCAGCGGATTGGCCTGGTCCCAGGCCACCGCCGGCCCTGCACTAAGCGCCGGCCGCCATCTTGCGGCCTACAGGACAGCAGGAATCCCCGGACTCGCGTACCGCGATCGGCGGTGCGGGGGGTGCCCGATCGGCCTACACTTAGGTCAGCTGCCTCCGGAGCTAGCAGCTGTGGGCCCCGGACACCCGTGGCCTACTAAACGCCGGCCGCCATCTTGCAGCCTACAGGACAGCCAGAATCCCCGGACTCGAGTACCGCGATCGGCGGTGCGGGGGGCGATCGATCGGCCTACACTCACTCGGCCTACACCCAGGACTGCTGCTTCTGGAGCTGACGGCTGTGGGCCCCAGATACCCGTGGCTTACAGCGGATCAGAGGCCTGGGAGGCCTACAAGACTACTGGACCTTGGGGCCGCAATCGGAGGCACAGGAGCCATCCAGCAATCCATCCTATACGGTGGACACCCCTCCACTGCCCCAGAGACTAAGGTACAGGTTCTTTTATTATTTGGGGACATTCAGCACTGGCCGCCATCTTGCGACCTAACAGTGAAGTCGAGCCCACACTGTAAAGGGACAAGTCATACCTGGACTGTGCTCTCCTCCCTGTGCATCTGCACATACAACATTTAAAAGAGCCACCCGCACTGACAGGGGGTCATTGCTGCTTTCTTGGGCCTGCCCCTCCCCCCCAGACCCCCCTTATTTATGTGGAAGAGGGGGCTTTGATAGAGAGCAATCGACCATGGATGGCTGAAGCCGCACACCCCTGAGACCCGTGCCATCCCGACAGCCACAGGCTAATCCCGCAATACAGCGCACCTGCATTTTACATGCAGCTAGCTCACACTCCTCGGAAGCTACTGACCCTCAACAAGGCACCATACAGAGGTATCTACTTAGAACAGTGCTGACTGATCCCCGAACCCCTAAAGACAAGATGGCGCCTGGCCGCAACCCAGGGAAGACCAAGCCACCCACCGCCACTCTAGTAACAGTTAACATGACTGGGGACGCAAATGAGAAACTCCAAGAATCCAGAGGAGAGACATCAGCCTCCTCTATAAGGTCAGTCACATCACAAGACACAGACACCGGGGAACTACGGACAACCCCTCACCCCCTGACAGAAGTGCCCATTAGAACAGAAGCTACAGCCCTTTTGTCTGCCTTCAGAACTGATTTCGAATCCTGGGCAAGCAAGATAGAAGATTCCCTACAAGTAGAGCTGAACGTGCTGAGACAAAAAGTTACAGCTAATGAGGAAGCGGTATCAGTCTTACATACTGCTCAAGATGACCATGAGGCACGTATAACAGCCCTTGAATCTATATCCGTGACACATCTCCGTCGCCTACGCCAACAGCAGCTTTGCATTGAAGACAGCGAAAACCGCAGTCGCAGGAACAATATTAGACTGCAAGGTCTACCTGAAGCAACATCGGGAGCGGAACTGAAACCCACTGCCATATCCATCCTCAATAAAGTGCTGGGCAGAGAGGCAACATCACCAATTGAATTGGATCGTGTTCACAGGGTGGGCGGGCCGGGGGGAGCCCGAGAGGGTCGCCCCCGCGATGTCCTCTGTCGGGTCCACAATTATACCTTGAAGGAGGAGATCATGCGAAAAGCATGGAACGTGGGCCCAGTGGACTTCTTTGGAGCCTCTATCCATCTATACCCTGACTTGTCTCGCAATACGCTATACATGCGTCGAGTGGTGCGCCCTCTACTAGATCTTATACGGCAAGCCGGTGCCTCCTACACATGGGGCCACCCCTTCAGCATCAAGGTGACATGGGGAGATAGCAGGTTCACGCTCTCCGATCCAGATCAACTGCCTGACTTTTTCCTATTTCTTGAGCAAGAGCTGGTAGATGTTTTGAACTGGCTAGACCCTTCAGTCGACGGATCAAGACAGTTGGGACTTGGTTCACTCCCACAGCGTCGCAGACGACCTAGGTCTAGGTCAGTCTCTTCTGGCCCAGGGATGAGACGACCTACCTCTCCAGAAGTTGCCCGAGATCCCTGGATCACTTGGTAAATGATGAAGTGACGGCGGGGGTCTGACCTTCTGGCTCTTTTCCTGCTCTTTGCCAATTTACTATATGGCTGGGGTTCGGGAGAGAACATAGCCTATGGTCACCTTAAGACTCTCACTAAAAAGGGAGTCAGGTACTGATACAATACAACAACAGTTTTATATAAAATGTTTTGCTTCATGTTAGATTGTTCCCTCTCACCTCCTCCCTCTGTGGCGTGCGTTGGGGGGGGTGTGGCGGGAGTGGGGGAACCGCACCAGAGGGAGGTTTGGCCACCGGCCTTAATTAACCCCCATTTTGGGAGAATGTAAGTTTAGAAGGCGCCACGTCTGATGCGACTGGATGCCTCCTCGGGTGGGCCCCCCGTTTCCCCCTGCACCCCTATGCACATACTGCAGTTGTGACTAACTGATTTATTTACAAGAGGGAACCAATGTAATTGCATTTTATTTTCTATATGATTCCAGGTTAACTACTTAAACCCACTGTTGATATTTAGTTGATTGTTCTCACCTGTTCTCGTTAAGCTGCCTTATGTTTCACATACGTTTTACATGATTAGTGTGCCACATATACTAGATACATGCCTGATTCGCTGTCGGGATCACGGCTCAGGTTCACCCATTTCTACCTTCCCCCCACAGTAGGACAGGCACTGTTTGTGCCTAAAGCGTGATACCCCAAACTGATCTCCGTACTTTTCTTATATGTCCTATTGTTTTTTTCCCTGCACGGCCTCTAGCACCCTGACATGGCTCATACGGTAACCTCACGCCCCCAATTGAAATTCTGTTCATACAACGTCAATGGGCTGAACATTGCTTCGAAACGTGGGCAAATACTATATCAGATGCACAAAAGACGAGTCAACGTGCTTTTGTTGCAAGAGACCCACTTCCATTCTGAATACACCCCTTCCTGCTCCAGTAGATATTTTAATAGATGGATCCACAGTACCAATCCAACACAAAAATCTAAGGGAGTATCTATTGCGTTTCATAAAACACTCCCTATTGAACTGCTTGATCATATGGCAGACCCCCAGGGCAGGTACGTCTTTGTGAAAATCTCTCTATGGGGGACTAAATTTACAATAGCTAACTTATACTTACCTAACACACACCAAATCCCATCGGCCTTACATTATTTTAAGATCTTATCGGGTTTCGCGGAGGGTAAGCTCATACTCGGAGGGGACTTCAATACTCCTATGGATCCACTTTTGGATTCATCGACATCCCGTTCCTCTATATCCTTCCCTAAAATACGGGCCCTAAAACGTGCCATTTACAATATGCATCTTGTAGATATATGGCGGATATTGTACCCAGAATCACAAAACTACACACACTTTTCGAACGTGCACCAATCGTACATTCGTTTAGACTATTTTTTGGTCGACCACAGCTGTCTAGATTGGTCCCCAAATTGCAAAATAGACCCTATGGTTTGGTCCGACCACTCTCCTGTATTC
This sequence comes from Lithobates septentrionalis, assembly GCA_037952835.1. Lineage (NCBI taxonomy): Eukaryota > Metazoa > Chordata > Amphibia > Anura > Ranidae > Lithobates > Lithobates septentrionalis. The sequence goes on from JBBDGP010001535.1 coordinate 1,722,730, forward strand.
CTGACACTTACAGTCCCCTCTACGCCAATAAAAGAATAGACATGGAGGTTGAATGACTCGCTTCTGACTGAGCCAGGGTTCGATACTCGGATAGCGGAGACTATTTCAAATTTTTTTACAGACCACGCCTCTGATGACACCTCACCGCCCATTAAATGGGAGGCATTAAAGGCGGTCTTACGGGGTAGTTTTATCCAAATGGGTGCCCGCATGAAGAAAGAACGCTCGGCTGCAATAGCCACGGCTGTACACAAACTCAGAACACTAGAGACTACCCATAAACGCTCCCCAACTGTGGAGGTGCTTGCAGAGGTCTCTTCCGCTCGCTCTCAGCTTAGGGAATTATATGAGGCTTCAGCCCGTACATTTGCAAACAAACTAGCCTTTCACCAGTACAAATTCCGGGATAAATGTGGTAGATCACTAGCTCGCACCCTACATACCAAACAACCTAACACCTTTATACCCCATATACGGGACAGTTCTGGGAAAGTTGTCTCGTCACCCTCTGAGATGGGACAGGTTTTCCGGGACTTCTATCAATCCCTCTATAACATACCTGTAACAAGCCCCACTGATCCCCTTTATTCTAGAGCGGACACGCAAGCCTCATATATCGCACAAAACGCATTACCTACTCTAGATGACGAAACAATAGGGGACTTGGAAGCTCCAATATCGGAAGATGAGTTTGCCCGCGCCATCGCATCTACCCCATCTGGTAAAAGTCCGGGCCCTGATGGCTTTACCCCGAAATTTTATAAACAATTTGCTCCCCTTCTCACTCCCTTCTTAACAAAAGTATTTAATTCAATTTCTGAGCGATCGGTATTCCCACCGCAAACTCTAGAGGCACATATCACTCTCATCCCAAAACCAGACAAAGACCTGACTATATGTGCTAACTACCAACCCATTTCGCTGATAGGGGTTGATCTGAAAGTGTACGCGAAGGTGCTGGCTAATAGACTACAACCGTTGCTACCCCGAATCATACATTTAGATCAAGTGGGCTTTGTGAGTGGACGAGAGGCACGAGATAACACCCTGAAAACACTTCTCATTGCAGATTATGTTCGAACCCACAATGTCCCATTGTGCCTTCTCACGGTAGATGCGGAAAAGGCCTTCAATCGCGTCGACTGGCAATTTTTGCATCTATCACTACAACTGGGTCTGGGCCAAAATATGCTCTCAAGAATAATGTCCCTTTACACTTCTCCCTCTGCCAGGATTAGACTAAATGGATCTCTAGCTCCAAAATTCACTATCCGCAATGGAACGCGACAGGGGTGCCCCTTGTCCCCCATTCTCTATGTTCTTGTTATGGAACACCTAGCCATCACCCTTAGAAACAACCCGGCTGTCCACGGTGTTAGTATAGGCCCCATACATACTAAACTTGCCCTATTTGCAGATTACTTACTCATCTTTGTGACCCAACCGCAAGTCTCATTACCCTCCATTATGCAGGAGTTTCAGAGATATGGAGATGTTAGTAACTTTAAAGTGAACCACAGTAAGTCAGAAATACTCAACATTTCACTCCCAGAAACAGCTCTCAAGCAACTTGCGTCTTCCTTCCCTTTTAAGACAAATTCCACGTCTATTCGTTACTTAGGAATTCATATCCCAACAGACGCTTCCCAATTATTCATCAGCAACTTTACCCCCCTACTTCTTAGAATGCAAGCGGATCTGACCACATACGCATCTAAACAGCTCTCTTGGTTGGGTAGGGTGAATGTTTTAAAGATGGATGTCCTCCCTCGATTCCTCTATCTTTTCCAAACCTTACCTATTCACATTCCTGCCCCGTTTTTCAAAAAGCTTCGCCAGATTTTTTCTAAATTTATATGGCAAGGAAACCGCCCCAAGATAAAATATGACACAATGATTCTTCCAAAGGCCCGGGGGGGGCGGGGGTCCCAGATGCTTCTTCCTACCACAGGGCAGCGGTACTCACACATATTGTGGATTGGTTTCACCATCCCTCCTCCAAGATCTGGGTTCAATTGGAAGAACATCTCAATGAGGCTGATATTTACGCCCTGCCGTGGACACCTACGACTCGGCGTAGAGGTGGTACCCTCTCTACTGCCCTTACCCGTCAGACTCTGCAGATATGGGACCGACTGCTATTAACGAGTAAATTATCTAAACCCCGGGGCCCGATGACTCCTCTCTTTGGGACTCCGGCCTTCCCCCCGGTGGAGGTTGAGGAGAGATTTGGACCCTGGAATAGGGATAGTCATAGACGTTTAGCACAGGTACTACACGCTGACCCATCTTTGAGACCGGACATACCTCCCCAGACGAGTGCGGGGCCCCCAACCATGTGGTTACAAAGGAGTCAATTAATATCGTACATACGTACTTTCTCCCCCATCTCAGAAATCCTAGACGACCCGACAGACTTTTATGAGCTGCTCTTACAGCCAGATCCCCCAACACATGTAGTATCACTGTTATACTCCCTTCTATTAAATGTATCTACCCCTGACCTTCCAACATACACGCAGAAATGGGAAACATATCTACAGCATTCCATCTCCCCTGCTGATTGGCAAAAAAGTTTTATTTTAACACATAAGATCTCTTTGGCAACTAAGAATCAAGAAAAGGGGTTTAAGCTATTAACAAGATGGTACAGATGCCCGGTGACTATCCAACGATTCCTATCCTCTAGTGGGACAATGCTCCACATATGGTGGGCATGCCCTCCAATTCGGAAATTTTGGCAAAAGGTCTTTGATCTTTACAGCAGGCTGATGGCGACCTCAATGAAGCCCACACAAGAGATAGCCCTACTATCTATGCTTCCGGGCCCACTCAAGCTGCTTAAAACGGACATACTGCGCCACTTTTTGGCCGCGGTCAGGACAGTGATCCCCAGACATTGGAGAACAATAGATGTGCCTTCCTTGGGAGATTGGGCTGTCGAGGTGGATCAGATAAGAGATCTGGAGCGTTTGCTGGCGCAGGAAGCAGGGAAGGAGGAACAGTTCTCCATTACTTGGACCTCATGGTCGACGTTTCGATACTCTGATGACTTCCTTATATGGATCAGAGATGCCCCGTCCTTGCCCGCTGATTAACCATGTCGGGGTGCTCCCCAAGTCTGTTGTCATCCCCTATCTTTCCACATGCTCTTACACATCCCTTTTTCTCTGTTTTCTTTCCTTAAGTACTGATCCAGCCACTCAAATTGATATATAAAAGACTATATTTCCAGAATTGCTCAACAACTTAAATATCTATAACAAATGATTGAATGATCTCTACAGCGTTTCAGCCCGACGAGGAGGAATTTACTGATAACACAAACACGCAAAAGTTTAAAGGTGGTTATAGGTTGATTCCCCCACACATGTTAATGTACTAATATATTACAAACCTCTATATCTAGTGTGCTAATACAATAATATAAAAAAATAAAATTTTTCTTGTTATGTATATAATGTATACAATATTATACTATACGGTACTTTATCTTTCTGTTATATCTTTATTTTGAAATAAACTAAGATTGAAAAGGAAAGCGTTCCGTTTACCTTGACTCTTGCAGAAGGGGAGGCGTATAGAGTTTTTATCCTTCTGAGCATGTTATTACCTATACCAATCACCTCGAGAGTGTCCCACATTAAGCCCCAGTCTACCCTGTCGAAAGCTTTTTTAGCGTCCATTGACAGGAGTAGACCTGGGGCCCCCCTGTCCTTCATTATCTGGGTCACCATTAACGTTTTAATACCATTATCTCTCCCTTCCCTGCCCGGCACGAAGCCCACTTGGTCAGAATGGACGACCTCGTTAATGATCTTCTTCAATCTGTCGGCCAAAATCTTTGCAAACAGCTTCGTGTCAACATTCAGGAGAGAAATGGGTCTATAGCTGGAACACAAAGTACTATCTTTTCCTTCTTTCCTAATAATGGCAATACTTGCTTTTAGTGCTTCCTTCCTCATCTCCCACTTTTCCCCTATCCCGTTCATATAAGAGCACATTATGGGGATCAGTGTTTCCTGATATTTTTTATAATAGAGGACAGTCAACCTATCGGGTCCTGGGCTTTTCCCATTTGGGGTATCTTGTAGAGCTTTCTTAAGTTCCTGTTCAGTTATAGGGGTTTCTAATATGGCCTCTTCCGTGATTTTTGTTAATTTCGCCTCGTCCAAAAAAATTTTGTTATCCCCTCGCTTACGTCTATTTGCCTCATGTGAGCTATCTGCATTAATTGCATATAGCTCACTATAAAAATCTCTGAATGCTTTTGCGATGTCGCACGTATTATGTTTAATTTCACCCGATTTGGACTTGATTTTTTCAATAAAGTTACTCATTTTCTTTTTTTTCAAGGCCCTGACGAGGAGCTTGCCTGGTTTGTTTCCATTAATATATCTATCCTTTTTGACCAGGTTATAGATTTTCCGCATTTCCTGTTCTGTACTGGCCCTCAGCTCTTCTCTTCTTTTTTGTAAGTTTATCCATATCTCCTTCCCTCCCGATGTTTTATGTTGTTGCTCTAAATCTTGGATTTCTTTTACCAGGGCTAACCTTTCTTTTTTCCAACTCTTTTTTTTTTCCGTTCCTATCATCATAAATATGCCTCTGATGTACACTTTGTGGGCCTCTCAAACTGTGGCCTCGTTTACCTCCCCAGGCGTGTTTATTTTAACTGCTTCAGATCCGGGCCATTGCCAAATGACGGCAACAGCGCGGATCTGAATTGCCGGGACTACGTCCATTGACGTCGTCCCGTGCACGAGCGGCCTGCGCGCCCCCTGCAGGGCGCGCGCGGCGCGCTCGGTGATCAGCGAGTCTATGAGACTCGCCTGATCACAGATCAGAGTAAGGGGTTGGTCCCAACCCCTTACCACATGATCAGCTGTCAGCCAATGACAGCTGATCATGTGATGTAAACAGAGCCGGTAATCGGCTATTTTTCCTCCTCGCGCTGACAGCGTGAGGAGGAAAAAAAAACCCGATCACCGGCGGCCGTGATCGGGACATCAGTCCCGATCACGGCGATCTTACAACAAGAAGCAATAGGCAGCAGTGCTGCCTACCAGTGCCCACCATATTAACCCATCAGTGCCCACAGTGCCATCAATCAGCGCCACCCATCAGTGCCCACAGTGCCACCCATCAGTGCCCACAGTGCCACCCATCAGTGCCCACAGTGCCACCCATCAGCACCCACATCAGTGCCACCCATCAGCACCCACATTAGTGCCACCCATCAGCACCCACATCAGTGCAACCTATCAGTGCCCATCAGTGTCACCTACCAGTGCCCATAAGTGCCCATCAGTGCCACCCATCACTGCCCATCAGTGCCACCCATCACTGCCCATCAGTGCCACCCATCAGTGCCCCCCATCAGTGCCCCCCCATCAGTGCCACCTATCAGTGCCACCTATCAGTGCCACCTATCAGTGCCACCTATCAGTGCCACCTATCTGTGCCACCTATCCGTGCCGCCCATCTGTGGCCATCAGTGCCGCCTTATCTGTGCCCATCAGTACCGCCTTAACTGTCCCCATCAGTGCCGCCTTAACTGTGCCTATCAGTGCCGCCTTAACTGTGCCTATCAGTGCCGCCTTAACTGTGCCTATCAGTGCCGCCTTATCTGTGCCTATCCGTGCCCATCAGTGCAGCCTATCAGTGCCCACCAGTGCCGCCTCATCAGTGCATATCAATGAAGGAGAAAAATTACCTGTTTGCAAAATTTTATAACAAACTATTAAACATGATTTTTTTTTTTTTCAAAATTTTCCATCTTTTTTTGTTTGTTTAGCAAAAAATAAAAACCCCAGCTGTGATTAAATACCACCAAAAGAAAGCTCTATTTGTGGGAAAAAAATGATAAAAATTTCATTTGGGTACAGTGTTGTATGACCGCGCAATTGTCATTCAAAGTGCGACAGCGCTGGAAGCTCAAAATTGGTCTGGGCAGGAGGGGGGTTTAAGTGCCCAGTAAGCAAGTGGTTAAAGTACCACTCCAGCTCTTCCTTAATTTTTTTTAGGGTTTCTTTATCTTGTAACAGGTCTTCATTCAATCTCCACCCTGAGCCCTGAGTATGAGTACCCCCTATTTTTATTTGTAGACTCACTGGAGCATGATCGGAAAATGTCATGTTGCCAATGGCTGTCTCGATGACCTCCTCCAACAGCCTATGTTCCACCAGGAAGAAGTCAAGTCTCGAATAAGTCACATGCACGGGGGAGTAGAAGGTATTGTCTCTTATGTCCCCATGCTGGATCCTCCATAAATCCACCAGCTGAAGCAATTGCAGCTTTTTTTTGAGTTTACCTGCCCAGGCTCCCCCCATCCCCCGGGCATGTGACGAACTATCCCTTCCAAGGTCCAAACATAGATTAAAATCTCCAGCAACTATAGCTTTTCCTGTCTTAAATTCTTCAAATTTTGCCAGAATACCTAAAACTTTTCTATAAGTGTTTCTATTTGGCCCATAGATGTTTGCCAAGGAGAACTTCTGACCATTGATTTCGCCATTTAGGAAGAGAAACCGACCGTCCGGGTCGGCTAATCCCTCCTCCAATTCCAATCTGGTCTCCCTGGCAAACCCTATGGCAACTCCTCTGGCCCCTTTTATTGGTGAGTCACCATAGTACCAAACTGGGAAATTGCTAGAATATTTTTTTTGATTCTTACTAATACTTAGATGTGTCTCTTGTAGCATCGCCATATCGGCGTTCAACAACTTCAATTTGCATAGGATGTTTGAGCGTTTTACATGGGAGTTCAGACCCCGGACATTATATGAGATAATTTTTATACTGGACATCCTCTCACATTCTCGTTAATATACTTTTCTTTGTGGTACAAACTCATGATCCATTTAGTTATTGAAACTCTTCCTTTTCCCACCCCCTCCCTCCCCTCCCCACCTACTCCCCCTACTCACCCCCCTCCTCCCTCCCCCCTTGGAACCCCTCCTCTCTCACCCCCCTTCCCTCCTTCCCCATTCCCATACATTGGGGGCAAAAACTGGCCTCCCATGGGCCCAAAACAAACCGTGGCCCTTTAACTCCACCCGGCCTCCCGGTTAACCCCTGGAGGTGGAACTCGGTGTAGGAATAAATCAAGCCCTAAGCCTTCCCCCTGGGTATGAAGGGTTGACTATCCCAGTCAGCCCTCCCGCATGCACCCCCCACCCCCACCCCCCGCCATCTCCCCACCGCCCGAAAAATAATAAAGAGGGCAGGGCGGAGCACTGCCTAGGTTCTGTAGTTATTATATCCTTGTTAAGTCCTCTGTCTATTTTAACCCTGATACTCTTTTGTAAAAATTATTGAATTCTAGGTAATAAGTTCCCCTGTGTGCTCCTGGTTGGTAGTTTTTTCCCACCAACCCGGGATCTCTACTGTTGGAATTCCTAGGCGTTGGCAAAATTTTTGAGTGTCCTCCGGGAATCTCAGCGTAGCCGATCGGCCCTCCTTACGTCCGATTAAACAGGCAGGGAAGCCCCAGGAGTATTGTACCTCATGCGTTTTTAAGGTTGCAAGTAGAGGTTTCAAAATTCTTCTCCTAATCAAGGTTTCTGCCGACGGGTCTTGAAAGATGTGTAAAGTTTCCCCGTACTTTGCTGGCAGGTTTTTCCTTAGATTAAAACTAATCTGCTCCTTGTCTTGGTAGTTGTGGAATCACACTATAACATCGCGCGGGACATCTCCCCTAATTTCCGCAGGTTTTCTGATCCTGTGCACCCTGTCTAATTTTAATTTGCTGCAGACTTCACTAGGGTTCCTCAGATCTTTGAAGATTACCTCCATTTTATCCTGTAGATTCTCCTTTTCACCTTTGTTGTTATCAGATTCTCCTTTTCACCTTGCACCTCCGGAAGGCCTCTAATCCAGAGGTTCTTTCTTCTACTACGGTTCTCTTGGTCCTCCATTCTATACCTGATATTTCTCTGTTCAATCTGTAACACTTCCATCTGGTGTTTCAGTTTTTTGATTTCTGCTTCTTGCTTATCCATGATATTTTCAGCTTCCTCCACTCTTTTTAGAATGTGGCTCATGTTCTCATGCACAATACTGATCTCTTCTTTAATTGAGGCCTCAAGTTTCGCAAACATTTCCGCAATTTCCCCGTTTGTGGGGAGATGTTTTTCCTGTTGGGACGCCATTTGCACTTCAGCCTCTACCTCACTACCAGGGGGTCTTATTTCCGTATCAGCTACTTGACTTCTTGTCCCAACTTTAACTGGGCGATCTGGAGTTTTATTTTTGGCCACTGTTGATTTATCCGGACTTGCTTTGCTGGGCTCGTTCACCATATATTTCCTGATGGCGCCAGGACTTGCGCTTGTTCTAGGCGGGTTAGCAGTGGCACCTCTTGTAGATTTACCTCTCATTTCTTCCTCTTTTTTTTTTTTATTAAGAGAACGCGACAAGGAATAGAACAGGATGCAAACGATACGTGGTGCGATTCTCCCCTTCACCCCACCTACCCGCCTAGTAATAGCCCTTATGTTCGTTTCTGTTTAAAAAGTTAGGAGGGGCCTTATTACTTCAGAGTAGAGGTTATTTGCCGTGGAAAGATTATCTGGGAGTTTACCCTAAGGCAGTGGGCACCTGTTCCCCCCCAGGACCACTCTGCCAGAAGGGTCTCACCACTACTTCGCATCCTCCTCTAAAGTATTCCACTCCTCCAACAGCACGCACTCAGAGTTCCCCCACTTTGCTAATATTTCAGTTCAAGCCTCTTTAGTCCCAGCCTTCAGTGATTATTATACTGTTACTTTTTATGGAAGTGTTAACCTATATACAAATACACCAAAAGTCCAGTGTGGGGAAGTTTCCAAGTAATTTTTTTTTTTAGTATTGCATGGAATCACTTACCCTCCTTTCAAGACAATAAAGAGCCGAGACCTTACCCTACTGCACGTAGCTTACACGTCTCCTATGGGACTCCTGGGGCTTTCACCTGTCGCTGAAGTTCCTTATTTCACCTATTGCTCTCCGTCCTCAGCTCCTGTCAGACAGCCTCTGCCAGGTCCTCTCAATGCTGACTCATGCCTGTCTTCCTCTTCGCTCCATACTCACGAGCCTCAGCACACACATCCAGGGAGGCACAGCGCCCCCGATCGAGCTCCAAACTGCAGCGGTGACAAGCCGCTACGAGCCCAGTCACGGCACGCTGCTCCCACCGCCTCCGCCAGATGCAGTCGACCCCGTGATCAGGAGGCTGAATGAGAGGACGTCAGGTGCAGATGGCGAAGCTCGGCACTCCGGGGGGGGGCTAGCGCACGGACTGTGAGCCGCTCCTGGCGTGCATCACAGCTGGAGGGACGCCGAGCTACCCAGGCTCAGCAACGGCAACGAGACCTAGCCCACATCCGGCTCCTCCCTCCCTCCCGGTTTGCGCTTGTTAACAGCAAGTCTGACCACAGATTTTCTATTGGATTGAGGTCTGAGCTTTGACTAGGCCATTCCAACACATTTACATGTTTACCCTTAAACCACTCAAGTGTTGCTTTAGCAGTGTGTTTGGGGTCATTGTCCTGCTGGAAGGTGAACCCCCGCCCTAGCCTCAAATCACACATAGAGGGGTACAGGTTTTGCTCAAGAATATCCCTGTATTTAGCACCATCCATCTTTCCCTCAACTCTGACCAGTTTCCCAGTCCTGACTGCTGAAAAACATCCCCACAGCATGATGCTGCCACCACCATGTTTCACTGTGGGGATGGTGTTCTTTGGATGATGTGTTGTGTTTGGTTTGCGCCAGACATAGCGTTCTCTTTGATGGCCAAAAAGTTCAATTTTAGTCTCATCAAACCAGAGCACCTTCCTCCATACATTTTGGGAGTCTCCCACATGCCTTTTTCGCAAACTCAAAATGTGCCATTTTGAATTTTGCTGAAAGTAATGGCTTTCTTCTGGCCACTCTGCCATAAAGCCCAACTCTATGGAGCGTACGGCTTATTGTCGTCCTATGTACAGATACTCCAGTCTCTGCTGTGGAACTCTGCAGCTCCTCCAGGGTTACCTAAGGTCTCTGTACTGCCTCTCTGATTAATGCCCTCCTTGCCTGGTCCGTGAGTTTTGGTGTGCGGCCGTCTCTTGGCAGGTTTGCTGTTGTGCCATGTTCTTTTCATTTGATTATGATAGATTTGATGGTGCTCCTAGGGATCATCAAAGATTTGGATTTTTTTTATAACCTAACCCTGAATTGTACTTCTCAACAACACTGTCCCTTACTTGTTTGGAAAGTTCCTTGGTCTTCATGGCAGTGTTTGGTTAGTGATGCCTCTTGCTTAGGTGTTGCAGCCTCTGGGGCCTTTCAAAAAGATGTGTATATGTAATGACAGATCATGTGACACTTAGATTGCACACAGGTGACATCATTTCACTAATTATGTGACTTCTGAAGGTAATTGGTTGCACCAGAGCTTTTTATGGGCTTCATAACAAAGGGGGTGAATACATACGCACATGCCACTTATCGTTTTTTTATTTCTGAAAAATAGTTTTATGTATATATTTTTCTAATTTTACTTCACCAACTTAGACAATTGTGTTCTGATCCATCACATATAATTCAGATTAAAAAAAAAACCCATTGAACTAAAGGCAGTAATGTAACAAAATAGGTAAAAAGCCAAGGGTGTGAATACTTTTGCAAGGCACTGTACATGTGATTTCTTTTGTTTTTTATTTTTAATACATTTTCAAAGATTTCAAACAAATTGCTTTCACACTGTCATTATGGTGTATTGTTTGTAGAATTTTGAGGAGAATAATGAATTTAATCCATTTTGGAATAAGGCTGTAACAGAACAAAATGTGAAAGAAGTGAAGTGCTGTAAATACTTCCTGGATTCACTGTAAAGGTTTATGGCTAATTTTGCAGTCTTGGGCTTGCAAAAACTATGTAGATGAGTGGAGACTTTTAATTCACACTGTTGCTGTCATTATACTACAGTATATGGATCGAGTTAGCCAATGCAAGGAAAATGTCTTCTACTCGCTCTATAAGGTATCAATGTAATGATACAGCTCCGCATCTAATGCTCCATGTATCCCAAAAGCTCTGATGAAATTATTAAGCACTACCATTCATTGACTCTAGTGAGTGGGAGGCTGTCAAAATAATAGACAGGTCATCCCCTACCCAGGACATGTTGAGCAAGAACCAAAAGGGAGCAACTAAAGAGTGTTAATTTGTTTTGTTTTTTTGCTACTGTACTGATGTACAGAAGGTTGACATTTTATTAGTCACCAAACAACCTTTACTCTTAGCTGGCATTGTGGCTCATTTTATAAGAAGACAGGTAAAGCCCTACTGACCTCAGCACATGACTTGGTACTCACTAAGCTTCCTTCCCTCTTTTGCTGTACCTCTTCAAAACTTTACAAAATAATAAGCTCTGTAATTAACTGGAGCTTAATCGAGCATCCAGGCAGTTCAGAACAAATTAAAATCTAATGAACTAATTAACAAGAATTCATTGTCCTAACAAGTTAGATCAATGTCTTATCGTAACTAACAGAGAAAGGGATTCAGAATGGTAAAACAATCTACTTTAACCAATATTTTGAATGAGAATGTAAAAAAGAAACATCACTACTATTTACAAAAAAATAAAAGAATAATTTTTTTTCAGTAAAATAAAATTAAAAGAGTAGTAAGCCTGGTACACACCAGTGCATTTTGGAAGTTGCGCTACGGCAGTGCGACTTCAAAGCAGTGCAATTTCATGTGCAGCTTGCTGGTATCTGTGTGACTTCATTTAACAGATGTCAATGCAAGTCTCACATAAATAGTGCACAAACCTTTTTCAAAGTTGCTGCGACTTGATGCAATTTGAACGGTAATTTAAACTGTCAAGTCGCATGACAAGTCGCACTGGTGTCAACCGGGGCTTAGACAAAGATGTCCTTTTACCACTTTTTTTTTTACACTGGTGTAACCCTCTTTTGGTGGGGGGGGGGGGGGGTTATGAGAAATGGCCCTCCCCAAACAAGATATTGTGCTAATCCTGTAGGTAAATAAGAGAACCAAAACCTTCGCTAAGTGGAAGAGTGGTTTTGAAAATAAAGTTGACAGTGTCTTCACCCAGGACAGGACCTCTGTGATCAGAGGGGATTACCTTCCTGGGAAATTAACCAGTAATCTAATCAAAGTAATTGGAAGCAGAGGGAACTACTGCAACCAGCATATAACATTAACTATAAGCATATACTGTAGATACACACAAGTATAGAAATAATACACACTTTATAATAACAATAGATTAATAACAGTACATACATTCAATGTACAAACAGATATTATCAGCAAAGGGTCCGATAGCAGTCCAGGTGGGATTGTGCCCATATACCATGGTATATATAGTTATTTATGCAGATACCTCCAGATGAATGTTGCAGCAAAGTCCAGTTGCAGGGGCCCCTAATAATGATGTGAAGTCTGTCATTACATGTGGCTGAGACCTTCTCTCTCTCCACTTCCTCCTTCCAGGATCTTTTCCCAACATCCCCAGAGTCAGGAAGTGACATACATGATTACACATTACAGTGTGATACTAGCAGCTGACAGTAGAGGGCAGCAGATCCCTACACTGGTTATGGAGTGTTCAGCACTTTTGATTAGCAAACCAGGTTGTAAAGGCATGACACACTGGGATCATGACTATAATTTTTCTTCTTTGCTGCCAGTGTTATTTTGTCAACTAAATTAACACTATTTTAGTTGACTAAAAAACAACTAAAATTAAAACAATTCAGATGATTAAGATACGGCTAAACCTAAAATGGCATTTTAGTGGCTAAAACTAAATCAAAATTTGACATCAAAATTAACACTGCACTACCACATAAGAATAAGTAGGGGGCATCTACTAAGCTGCTGAAAGAAAAAAAAAAAAAGAAACGGGCTTTTCTTATTTTTTTTTCTTAATATTTAATGTTGGTAATATATTTATGTAATATGTGCAATTACCACCAATAGACTTTATAGGCATCCTCCACTGCCTATATTTATCCCTACAGCTGTTTATATACCATTCTGATCCTCTCCTAAACTAAATTAGAGATGTAATGAGCTTTGTGTTCAAATCGAACATCGCCTGTTCGGTCGTTCGCTGAATTATATATGATATGGGCCGTTCGCGCCAAATTCGAGTGGCGCGTCACGGCCCATAATTCACTGCGGTATCGCAGTGCATTGCTGGCTGATGATTGGGCAAGCATGCACTATGACCCGCATGCTTGGCCAATCACAGCGCCGTCTGTACAGAGAGCCATAATTGGCCAAAGCCAGGGTGGCTTTGGCCAATTATGTCTCAGGGGGTTTAGTACACGTCCCACACTATATAAGGCCGCCTGCACGGCGGCCCTGTGTAGTGTGTTCCGGCGTTGAGAGAGAGATAGATAGATAGACAGAGAGACAGTGTCATTTGATTTAAGTTAGATAGAGCAGGCAGGCGAGTCAGTTAGCTGCACTTACAGTGTATTAAGAAAATTAGTGGTGTTCTTCTGATCCTATTAGTACAGTACCACAGGCAGCTGTAGTATTTACAAGTTAGTGTAGTACGTCCTCTGCACAGTGTGCACCTAAAGCTACCTGATGAAAATTAGTGGTGTTCTTCTGATCCTATTAGTACAGTACCGCAGGCAGCTGCAGTATTTACAAGTTAGTTTAGTGCGTCCTCTGCACAGTGTGCACCTAAAGCTACCTAAACAAACTTAGTGGTGTTCTTCTGATCCTATTAGTACAGTACCGCAGGCAGCTGCAGTATTTACAAGTTAGTGTAGTGCGTTCTCTGCACAGTGTGCACCTAAAGCTACCTGAAGAAAATTAGTATTGTTCTTCTGATCCTATTAGTACAGTACCGCAGGCAGCTGTAGTATTTACAAGTTAGTGTAGAGCGTCCTCTGCACAAAGTGCACCTAAAGCTACCTGAAGAAAATTAGTGGTGTTCTTCTGATCCTATTAGTACAGTACCGCAGGCAGCTGCAGTATTTACAAGTTAGTGTAGTGCATCATCTGCTCAGTGTGCACCTAAAGCTACCTGAAGAAAATTAGTGGTGTTCTTCTGATCCTATTAGCACAGTACTGCAGGCAGCTGCAGTATTTACAATTTAGTGTACTGTTTTCTCTGCACAGTGTGCACCTAAAGCTACCTGAAGAAAATTAGTGGTGTTCTTCTGATCCTATTAATACCACAGGCAGGCAGCTACAGTATTTACAGTTTGTGTAGTGCGTCCTCTGCACAGTGTGCACCTAAAGCTACCTGGAGTCAATTGCTGTTGTTCTGCTCCTATTAATACCACAGGAAAGCAGTTACAGTATTTACAGTTAGTGTACTGCGTCCTCTGCACAGTTTGCACCTAAAGCTACCTGAAGACAATTGCTGGTGTTCTCATACTAATAATACTACAGGCAGGCAGTTGATTCTGTTAGCTGCAGTATCAGTATATATATACATTCCAGCTTTGTGCAGCTACATCTCACTGCAGGCCATTAGTATGTCTGGAAGGCCAACAAGGAGAGGCAGACAGTCACAAGCCAATAAAAGAGGGCAAGCAGGCTCTGTGTCTAGAGGCAACAGTGCTGGTCGTGGAGACAGCTGGCCATGTTGAGCCGCAACATGCAGAAGACTTGGTAGAGTGGATGACCAAGCCGTCCTTATCCTCCTCATCCTCTCTCACCCAGGCTCAGGGTACTTTGCCTGGCAAAGCAGCTGCCAACGCGGTCTCTTCCCTCGGCTCAATGGCATCAGTCACTCCTTCCCTAGCCCCACCATGTCCTCCTGAGTAGTCCCACAAACTGTTTGACCACAGTGTTGGGTACATGCTCCAGGAGGATGCCCAGCGTTTTGAAGGCTCCGATGATGGTACCCAGCTAGAGGAAGGCAGTAACGTGAGCCGAGAGAGAGGGGGTGCCCAAGAAGGACAGCAATCTGGCAGTCATGTTCCCCCAGCTGCAGCATACTGCCAGCTTTGCTCCAGTGATGAGGAGGGGGGGATGATGAGGTCACTGACTCCACGTGGGTGCCTGATAGGAGAGCGGAGGAGGCACATCACCAATGAGGCAGGATGCCCTCCAGGGGCCAGCTTAAGGGCAGCACACCGACTACATCACACAGCAGAGCTCCACGTGTGCAGGGCGCTGCTGTCTCTGCACGTTATTCCAAAAGTTCTTTGGTGTGGGCCTTTTTTGAGATGAGTGCATCAGATCCCACCGCTGCTATTTGCAACATATGTCTCAAGCGTATCTCTCGTGGCCAAAACATCTCCCGCTTGGGTACCACATGCTTGACCAGACATATGTTGACCTGCCATGCAGTTCGTTGGCAAGCGTATCTAAAAGACCCACACCAAAGAACAAAGAGGATCTCTCCTTGCTCCTCATCAGCTGAGATTTCCAACCCCACTAGACCTCCAGTCCTCTCTGAGACCTGCAGTGAGAGGAATGAAGGTGTAGAATTAGGTGTGTCACAGCCAAGTACTTGTGGGCAATCTGCTTTTGGTACACCGACGTCAGATTGTACCAGGCAAATTTCCCTGCCCCAGCTGCTGCACCACTGAAAGAAGTTCGCTCCCAGCCATCCACATGTCCAGCGGTTGAATGCTAGCTTGGCTAAATTGCTAGCTCCTCAACTGCTGCCTTTTCAGTTGCTAGATTCTGCCCCCTTCTGTGAGTTTGTGGAATGTGCCTCAGTGGCAGGTTCCCAAATGTCACTTTTTCTCACGGAAGGCGATTGCGGCTCTCTACCGGCATGTGGAAGGCAATGTCTTGGCCTCGCTGGACAGGGTGGTCAGCGGTAAGGTGCAAATTACTGCTGACTCATGGTCCAGCAGGCATGAACAGGGACGTTACCTATCTTTCACCACGCACTGGGTGACTCTTCTGGCAGCTGGGAAGGATGCAGGACAGGGTGCAGTAGTGTTGGAGGTTGTTCTGCCACCACGCCTCCAAAATACTACTAGTGGTGATTCTTCCACACCTTTCTTCTCCACCCCCTCCTCTTCTTCTTCCTCCATGGCCTCTTCCTGTGCTGATTTGACTTCGGAACCAGCGGTGCTTCGTAGGCGTTGAAGGGGCTACACAAGCATGCAGGCCAAAAGATGGCATGCGGTGCTTGAGCTGGTGTGCTTGGGGGACAGGAGCCACACTGGGGCAGAGATTCTGTCAGCTCTGCAGGAGCAGGTTCAGAGGTGGTTGACGCCACGCCAGCTTAAGGCAGGTATGGTTGTTTGCAACAATATCACCAACCTCCTCTCCACCCTTCGACAGGGACAACTGACCCATGTGGTGCAGCGGTTCTTGGGCAGGTACCCGGGCTTACAGGATGTCCTGAGGCAGGCCAGGAAAGTCTGTGTGCATTTCCGCAGGTCATATAATGCCAGTGTTTGGCTGGCTGACCTCCAAAAGGAATTTAACCTGCCCAAGAACTGCCTAATCTGTGACATGCCCACCAGGTGGACCTCAACGTTGGCCATGCTGCAGCGGCTGCACACGCAGTAGAGGGCCATCAATGAGTGCCTGTGCGACTATTGCACCAGAACAGGGTCAGGGGAGCTTGGTTTATTTTCCCCACGCCAGTGGGCTATGATCAGGGATGCATGCACTGTCCTGTCACCATTTGAGGATTCCACGAGGATGGTGAGCAGTGACAGTGCATGCATCAGTGACACTGTCCCCCTTGTCCACCTGTTGGAGCACACGCTGCGTGGAATAATGGACAGGGCACTTGAGGCAGAACAGAGGCAGGAAGAGGAGGACTTCCTTAGCTCTCAAGGCCCCCTTTATCCAGACAGTGTTTCTGCGTGCCTGCCGATCACACAGGAAGAGGACAAGGAGGAGGAGGAGGAGGAAGAGGAGGATTGTGTCAGCGTGGAGGTGGAGCCTGGCACTTAGCATCAGCAGCAGTCTTTAAGGGGTCATTTACAGTCCCAAGAAACCCATGGACTTGTACGTGGCTGGGAGGAGGTGGCTGTGGATCATGTCATCCTTAGTGACCCAGAGGACTCTGGACCGAATGCCTCAGCAAACCTATGCTGCATGGCCTCCCTGATCCTGCAAAGCCTGCGGAAGGATCCTCGTATTTGTGGTATCAAGGAGAGGGATAAATACTGGCTGGCAACCCTCCTTGATCCACGTTACAAGGGTAAGGTTGCAGACCTTATCTTGCTGTCGCAGAGGGAGCAGAGGATGATACATCTTCGGCAGGCCTTGCAGAAAGGTTTGTGCAACGCGTTCCCAGAGACTGGGAGGTTACAAACTCCTGTTCCTGGACAATGTGTTGCTGAGGTTTCGGTCATTCAAAGAAGGAGCGGTGGAGAAGGTGGCCATCTGACTGATGCATTCAGACAATTGTTTAGTCCGCAGCCCCAAGGTATGATCAGTTCCAGCAACCATCGCCAGCGTCTGTTTTACATGGCGCAGGAATACCTAGGGGCAAAATCTGACTTGGACACCTTTCCCACTGAAAATCCTCTGGGTTACTGGGTCTTGAGGATGGATCACTGGCCAGAGCTTGCACAGTATGCAATTGAGCTGCTGGCCTGTCCTGCATCCAGCGTTCTTTTGGAACCCACATTCAGTGCTGCTGGAGGTTTTGTAACTGATCACAGGGTGCGCCTGTCCACCGACTCGGTCGATCGACTGACCTTCATAAAAATGAATCAGTCTTGGATCACCACCAGCTACCAAGCACCTGATGCTGATGTAACCGCATAATTTTTTTTTAAATGTCAGATCCCTTCAAGACTGCCTATGCTGATGCTGAGTGACTATCCTGTTATGCTGAGTGACTATCCTCTTCCTCCTCAATGATCATGCTGATAGCTTGTAAGAATATTTTTGGTTCTGGGCACCGCCACCAGTGGCTAAGGCCCAATTTTTTAGCCCCTGTTTAACAGGGGCGTGTAATTACAATTTTTGATGCAATATTTTGCAAGGAGGGTTCGTTGCTGCACTCAACTAGAGTATTTGTGAGGGGTTGCAGTGTTGTGGCACCAGCACCAGTGCCTAAGGCCCAATTTTTCAGCCCCTGTTTAACAGGGGCGTGTAATTACAATTTTTGATCCAATATTTTGCAGGAGGGCTCATGGGATCGTAGTCACAACCAATAACCAGTAATATTTAATAACATATTATAATATTTGAATGAATAATACTTCATAAAATACCTGTGGTTTAAATTGGCCGTGGCCTTTTATTTATAGGTATAAATTATAAATCAAGTCATATCAACTTTTAATAAATCAGAAATAATCAACACATTTAGCGTGAGTAAAAATCAAATAAAATAATAGTATATCAATATAAATATATATAAATAGCTCAGCCATTTAAGCTCAAGCTATATAAGTAAAACAAAAACAATTATCCCTTTTCGAGAAAAGGATATAAAACCTCATAAATCAGGCCACGACAGGGAGGGAGGGTGGGATGTGCTTCTCTTCTAATCTTCGCCGTCTTCTGCCCAGTAATGACGCATCCTCTTGCTTTTATAGGCTGTATGCTCGTGCCAGAGGACCGTTTGGGGCAACTGTCAACTCAATAACCAATCAAAGGTAAGTAATTTGATAATAATTATTATTTATTTATTTATTTTTTTTTTTATAAATAACTTAATTTAATTTTTTTAAAATTAGGTCTAACACGATCCCACAGGTGGTGGGGGCAGGGACATTTCATGCCCTGCCCTTCACCTTTATGGGATCATAGTCATAACCGATAACCAGTAATATTTAATAACATATTATAATATTTGAATGAATAATACTTCATAAAATACCTGTGGTTTAAATTGGCTGTGGCCTTTTATTTATAGGTATAAATTATAAATCAAGTCATATCAACTTTTAATAAATCAGAAATAATCAACACACTTAGCGTGAGTTAAAATCAAATATAATAATAGTATATCAATATAAATATATATAAATAGCTCAGCTTTTTAAGCTCAAGCTATATAATTAAAACAAAAACAATTATCCATACGCCAGGCTCAGAATCTTAAGGAGCCTGGCATCCCACCAAGGCAACAGCCAATTCAACACAGGTTTGAAAATCTAAATTTAGAATGTCTAGAGCAGTGGTTCTCAACCTCTCCAGTGCTGTGACCCCTTGATAACATTTCCCAAGTTGTGGGGACCCCTAACGGAAAATTAATTTTCGTAGCGTGGGTTTTCAGCACCCAAGGCTAGACAAGTAATTTGCACCCCTAACCCGCAAACATTTAGCGCTCCCGGAGTCCCTTCCACTCGTACAGTATTAAAACCCCTTATGGTACATTTTAGGACTTTGTTCTCCTTTCTTTGCCTTTTATCTCTCTCTATCATAATTTCCTGTTTTTTTTTCCCCATCCATCTCTCCAGCTGTCTTTCTTGTCCTTTCTCTTATTATTTCTCTCCTTTTTTCTTTGTTCCTCATCCTTCCATGTATCCTTTATTTTTATTCCTTCTCTTACTCCTTGGTGGGGGGGGGGGGGTGAGGGGAATGGGATGAGTGGCAGTGCTGGTGGGGAGTTGGGATGAGTGGCAGCGCTGGTGGGGGGGTGGGATCAGTGGCAGTGCTAGTGGGGGGGTGGGATCAGTGGCAGTGCTTGGGGGAGTTCTATCAGCCATCTTAGGTGCTCTTGATCAAGGTCATCTGCTCATCAAGAAATGTAGTGCAGACTTTTAATGACAACTATGATCACAGGTAGTATTACTCACTGTTTTTCTGACTTTGTGATGTCTCGCAGCAGTGACACTTATGCCAAAATCAGGAGATAGGGTCTCCTCCAGCCCCTCCCTGTTCACATTCCTCACCAGTCAGCTGACCTCCAGTCTCCGCCCCCCCCCCCCCCCCAGCCATGCCGTGAACTGAATGGGCAGCTGCGAAAAGGCTGGGAGAGCAGTGCAGGCTTCAGGAACAGCCCAGGATTTGGTGACCCCTGCAAAATTGTCATTCGACCCCCGAGGGGGTCCCGATCCCTAGGTTGAGAACCACTGGTCTAGAGCAACATCAGATAAATGCACATTGTCTGGTCTATAAAACCCAGGCAAACCTCCCTCCAAGTTCACATGCCTAAAAGACATACCATGAACCGAAGGCATGAATTTATCTAAAGCTCTATTAATTTGCTTACAAATTTTCTCTAAATATCTATGCTCAGAACAGATCAACCAATCAAGTCTAGGGATTATTTCAGAAAAAATTAACACAGCATCAGGTAAAACAGCATGTAGGCATAACAGATCAAGCTTAATCTGAGAAAGCAATTCTAAGGTTTTACGTATACCAAGATCATTACCAGATAAATGAAAAATAATGATCTGAGGAACAGGCCAGCAATCATGTAAATAAGACAGAACAGAACGTAGATCGCTCCAACGCATGCCACGTCTTCCATACCAATGAACAGCAAAATAACAAGGTAATCCTAAATTATTGCCATAGACTCTCCATTAAGCTCTCTTCTAAGCCCAAAAAATATAGGAGTGTCCAATAATCCAGATGACACGGTGAGTATCTAAAATTAAAAACAAAAGTTAGGTCTAACATATGATCTATAACAGTTAGATCTCCAACCACCAATATCTTTAATCATAGATTCATTAAGACCTACCAAAGCTGCAGTAGTGGCTGCACAAATACGAAACGAGTGAGACGTAATTCGCAGATGTACCAAACGCAATGCTTTGAGGCATCTATGTAGAACAGCCTTGAATTGGTAAATAGTCACCGAAGTACCCGTGACGTGAATCAGCAATTGTCTAAAAAACACAGGTCTGATACTTAAAAACTGCTTAACCAAAGTGAAAACACAATAACGAGCACTAGGATTCGCTCGCAAAGTAATCCATCTATCACGACCCAATTGATCAGTTTTACTATGACGAGGTAAAACCTGAATATAATCTATACCAACAAAAACATCACGAAAGAGCAAACCTGATTCATCAGAAACTTTCAGTGGAAGCAATTCAGAAACTCGGAATGCCACAAAAAAACCTAAGCAAAAAGCCAAATTAAATAATAATGATTCATAAGGAGAAAAACAAATATCCTTAGAAACGTCACAAAGACGACCCAAAAGGTCAACAGAAATTGGCAAATTTCGTATCAACAAGTGAGCGATTCCTTTTGTAACCTTTTTAAAGCATGCCGAACAGAGAAAAAAGGACATACAAGATCTACCGCCTTGCATGCGCATGAAGAAGGAAACACCCGACAAAGTCTTAATGATATGAGAATGTGAATAACCACGAGACATCAACAAACTCAGAAAAGATAAAACGAATCCTTCAGAAAAAGGGGGCTGAAGATTTCCAAAAGAAAGTAAGAAGGAACACCACAAAGACCACGCAGCTTTATAGGACGCCCACATGGAATTCGCCAAAGAAGCCCGAATGGCAGTGAAGACAGGATTCACTGAAGTTCCCATAAGTGAGGAGGGCATAATAGGCCAGTAGGATCTGCATGTGGAACGAAAAGCCGGAAATCCTGAAACTGGGAACGGACAGAGCATCAGCAATTAGATTGTCCTTACCAGGAATGTACTTGGCATTAAGCCATATATTAAGATCTAAACATTTAAATACTAACAATCTAAGCACAGAAAGTACTGGAAGAGACTTAGAAGACAAACAATTAAGAGCAAAGACAACACCCTTATTATCAGAATACAGTAAAATATGACGATTTCTAAAATGAACACCCCATAATTCCAAAGCCACTAATACAGGAAAAATTTCCAACAGAACTATATTAGACTTCAGACCCGAATCTTTCCAAGACTTGGGCCATAAATCGGCAGACCAATGCCCATCCCAATAAGCACCGTAACCACAAGAGCCAGCGGCATCAGTATGAAGGTTTAACGCTGAAGCCAAACAAAAGGGGGTCTGCCATAAACAACTGCCATTAAACGTAGATAAAAAACGACGCCATACCAGAATATCGTCCCTCATGCCAGAAGTAATCCGCACGAAATGCCAAGGAGAAGAAATACCCGAAATAGCGTGATACAACCGCTTCGAGAAAACACGACCCATCGGCAATACTTTAGACTCAAACGCCAACAAACCAAGTAAAGACTGTAAAACTTTCAATCTAACTTTCCATTTAGAAAGAACAAAATCCAATAAAATTAGAATTTTAACAATCTTCACATCAGGCAGACGAAACTCCATGGAAACCGTATCAATTTGTATACTGAGGAATTCAAGGCAAGACGTAGGGTAGAGAGATTTCTCATCAGCCAACGGTATACCAAATTCCCTACAAACAACCTTAAAATTCGTAAATAAATATAAACAATCCGATGAACCAGCTTTACCAATAAAAAGAAAATCATCTAAATAATGCAATAAATCAGTAGAACCTGTACGAAAACTAACAACCCATTCAATAAATGTAGAAAAAAGTTCAAAATAATAACAAGAAAGCGAACACATCATCGGGAGACACTTATCAAAGTAAAATTAATTTTGAAAATAGAATCCTAAAGAATTAAAAGCTGATGGGTGAATAGGAAGTAAACGAAACGCAGATTGTATCTCGGCTTTAGCAAGCAAAGCAGAAGAACCAACGTTCCTAATTTTAAACAATGCATCATCAAATGATGAATATTGTACAGAACACCATGACACGTCAATATCATCATAATATCATTCAAAGAAAAACCGATAGGGAAAGATAGATGGTGAATCAACCTATAAGAGTTAGGCTCCTTTTTAGGAACAATACCTGTGGTGAAACTTCGCGAAAGGAGGAGTAGAAAACGGACCCGCAATACCACCTGCCTGCAATTCTTTATCCAACTTTTCACGAACAACAGACGGATGAATAGAAACTGAAGGTAAATTTGGAAATATGCGACAACCAGTCCCAGAAAAGGAGGGCAAATGAAAACCAAACAAAAAACCATCACGCAAGACGATTGCTTTCAGAGGCTCTGGGTACATGTGAAGCCAAGGCAACATGCTTAGAATTTTCACCAGAGTTGTGGCTTTTAAGAAAAAGCTCTTTAGATAGAGCAGAAGCACTAGAGGACAACTTCTTAAAACAGCGTGAAGCCGGGTGAGAACCAGCACAATGACTACATTCATGCTTGTATTTACAGTTATTAGGCCATTTACACAGTCCATCATTGAAATGAAAACAAACGCTCCGGCAATAAACAGTAGTGGGAGTTGAAGTATTAGCTTTAAACAAAGGCTTTTGAGGCAACAAAAGATTAAGCCATAAACCAACATTTTTCAAGCCCCATTTCATAGATTTGTGTACAGACAATTTTTGGCGAAAGGCCTCATCTTAATAAAACCATGAAAAACCAGGGAAATTTTTGTATGCTTCTAAAATGATCTTGAACAAACCTGAACACAGATCAGGACGTTTTTCACTGAGCACGCCAGCGTAAATGCAAAACGCCTGCAGCCAATTATTAAAAGAGTGTGGCGCAACTTTCTTCCTATCATCTCTTCTATCACCATCCCTCTTATCCAATCGATGTTCATGATTGGACGGAAGCAAAGACAAAATGTCAATATACTCCCCAGACCAAATTCTACCTTTCATTGTTTTCGTCAAATGAAAACTCTGGGGGGATAATTCACATGTCACAACTTCCTTTAAACAAGAATCCGGAATTAGCGGAGGAAATACCACCGCATGAGCATCAGGAAGCACAGGTGCAGTATCCACTGTTGTAGAGACTGGAACACTATGCGAGACAGACAAAGGATCCAGCCACACTGAAGCTACACCTGGATTCGACTTGGGCTGGTCAACATTAACCGAACCAGCGAGCATGGATAAAAATTTAGAAAATGAACAAAACAATTAATGAAATCTTGAAGAATCAGCAAACTCACCAGAAGGATTGGAAACAATAGCATTGGTGTTAGTAGCTGATTCAGAGAGTATAGGCGCCTGCAAAATCTCACATGCAGTAGATGTATGGGCAGGCACCATGGTAACACGATCATACAGCAACGAAGGACCAGCAGAAGATGCCGTTGGCTGTAAAACACCTGGATCAAGAAAATAAACAAATTAGGATCCAAAAATTCCTTATCACATAACACTGTAGAAGGCAACACAATACCTTTAGTTTTACAAAGACGCTTTCTGCCAATGTGCATCTTCTCAGCACCAGTTACCATGACAACGGGATCTGCAGCCATAGAAAGACCCGCAGAAGAAGCCTGTGTCACCTTAGCAGAAGCATTAGCACTAGAAAGGAGTTAAAAACAACAGTAGACAATTAAGAACATTAAACAAATCAATTACAGAAATTATACACATCTAGCATCAATAACCTCCTATGAGTGAATCTTCTATCCACATGTCCACCCGGGAAATCGAACTTAGGAGGACGTTTCAGGAGGACGTGTCTCTGTGTTTTTCTTCCAGAACGAACTGCGCCGGCGATCCCGTCCAAAGTAGAAGGCCGAGCTACATTGTGGATTGAAGGAGGGCCCGAAGGAATAGAAGAAGGCGGGGATGATGACATCAGATTCCGAGGCAGAGAGGAACCGCCAAGCACAGGATCGGGCTGAACAGATGAACGTCCGCTCCGGAAAACCAGAGGATTAGTAGCAGAACAGGGGGGAGACATGTCCTCAATGGAGAAACGAAGGGCTGAAAAGGGGGGTAGGACGGAACGGACCACGGCACATGAGGATCAGGAACCATGGAGCCAGAGGGGAAAACTACAGAAGAAGAAGCCGGTGGAATCGGTCCCATGACGGAAGAAGGCCCAGGAAGAGACAGGCAGTGACGAATCCAAATGTCACCATCTACAGCCGCTGCCCGGTCCATAATCTGATGCAGCAATTGCTCCATGACAGGTAAGTGCAAATGTGCTCCTCTTCTAATCTTCGCCGTCTTCTGCCCAGTAATGACGCATCCTCTTGCTTTTATAGGCTGTATGCTCATGCCAGAGGACCGTTTGGGGCAACTGTCAATCTCAATAACCAATCAAAGGTAAGTAATTTGATAATAATTATTTATTTATTTATTTATTTATTTATTTATTTATTTATTTATTTTATAAATAACTTAATTTAATTTTTTTTAAATTAGGTCTGACACGATCCCACAGGTGGTGGGGGCAGGGACATTTCATGCCCTGCCCTTCACCTTTATTCCTGCGCTCCAACTAGAGTATCTGTGAGGGGTTGCAGTGTTGTGGCACCAGTGCCTAAGGCCCAATTTTTCTGCCCCTCTTCAACAGGGACATGTAATTACAAATCTTGATCTAATATTTCACAGCAGGGCCCGTTTCTGCACCCACCAAGAGTAACTGTGAGGCATTACAGTGTTGTGGCACCACCACCACCAAAGGCCCAATTTTTCTGCCCCTGTTCAACAGGTGCATGTAATTACAATTCTTGATCTAATATTTCACAGTAGGGCCAGTTCCAGCTCCCACCAAGAGTAACTGTGAGTAGGCATGTGCATTTCGTTTCGTTCCGAATCGAAATTCGGACGAATTTTTCATTATTCGGAAATTCGGATGCATCCGAATTTCCGAATTACAAAAGTAAAGAATTTAAACGAATTCGAAAAAAAAATGAACGAATTCGAAAACATATTCGAATCGAATTGGAAAACATATTCGAATCGAATTGGAAAACATATTCGAATCAAATTCGAAAACAAAACATATTCGAATCGAATTCGAAAACATATTCGAATCGAATTCGAAAAAAATAGAAAACGTTTTTCTAAAAAAAACAATAAGATAGAATATAAAATAATAAAGCAATAGAATATATATATATTTTTTTTTTTTTATTCTCTTCTATTGTTTTTTTATGCTTTTCTTTTCTATTATTTTATATTCTATAATAGTCTTTTCAAATTCATTCTATACAAAATTCGAATTTCGGAACATGGCTTCTGAAGTTTAAATTTCGTATAGAATGAATTCGAATTTGAATAGAAAAGATTAGAACAGAAAATAATAGAAAAGATTAGACTAGAAAAACAATAGAACAGAATAGAAGAAAATATAATATATATATTATATTTTCTTCTATTCTGTTCTATTGTTTTTCCAGTCTATTCTTTTCTATTACTTTCTATTCTATTCTAATCTTTTATATTCAAATTTGATTTCGGTCTATATGAAATTCGAATTTTGGAAGATGTTTTATTTATATATATATATATATATATATATATATATATATATATATATATATATATATATATATATAAAAATAATTTTTTTCTATTCTGTTTCATTGTTTTTCTATGCTATTCTTTTCTATTCTATTCTAAACTTTTCTATTCGAATTTGAATTCATTCTATACGAAATTCGAATTTCGGAAGATGGCTTCTGAAAGTGGAATTTCGTATAGAATGAATTCGAATTTGAATAGAAAAGATTAGAATAGAAAATAATAGACTAGACAAACAATAGAACAGAACAGAATAAAATATAATATATATATTTTATTCTATTCTGTTCTATTTTTCTATGCTGGTCTATTGTTTTTCTATTCTTTTCTATTATTTTCTATTTTATTCTAATCTTTTCTATTTGAATGCGAAATCATTCTATACGAAATTTGAATTTCTGAAAATGGTTATACAGAAACAGAATGAAATAGAATGAAATCGAATTCTAATAGAAAAGACTAGAAAAGAAAAACAATAGAACAGAATAGAAAAAAATTATATATATATATATATATATATATATATATATATATATATATATATATATATATATATATATATATATATATATATATATATATAAAACCATCTTCCGAAATTGGAATTTGGTACAGAATGAATTCAAATAGAAAAGATTAGAATAGAACAGGAAATAATATAAAAGAATAGCATAGAAAAACAATAGAACAGAATAAAAAAAATATAAAATATTCTATTCTAATCTTTTCTATTCAAATTCATTCTGTACCAAATTCCAATTTCGGAAGATGGTTTTATATATATATATATATATATATATATATATATATATATATATATATATATATATATATATATATATATATACATATACATACATACATACATACATATATATATATATATATAAAATATTTCTTTCTATTCTGTTCTACTGTTCTATTGTTTTTCTATTCTATTCTTTTCTATTAGAATTTGATTTCATTCTATTTCTATATAACCATTTTCCGAAACTCGAATTTTGTATAGAATGAATATGAATTCAAATAGAAAAGATCAGAATATAATAGGAAATAATAGAAAAACAATAGAACAGAATAGAAAAAATATAATTAATATATATATATATATATATATATATATATATATATATATTAGGGTTGTCCCGATACCGATACTAGTATCGGTATCGGCACCGATACCGAGCATTTGCCCAAGTACTTGTACTCGGGCAAATGCTCCCGATGCTTCCCCCGATACCTTGACAGTTAGCGGTGATCGGCGCGTGGGGGAGTTACAAGCTTCTCCCCCCGCAGCTTTCAGCTGCTTTAGTGACATACAGCGGTGATCGGTGCTTGTAACTCCCCCACACACATCACCGCTGACTGTCACCTCATCCCCCTTAGTCCCCCTCCGTTCCAATGTCCCCCTCCGCTGTCCTGCTCCGTTGCATTGTCCCCCTCCGCTGTCCCCCTCCGCTGTCCTCCGCCGCTGCATTGTCCCCCTCCGCTGTCCTCCTCCATTGCATTGTCCCCCTCCGCTGTCCTGATCCGCTGCATTGTCCCCCTCCGCTGTCCTCTGCTGTCCTCCGCTGTTCTCCGTTGCATTGTCCCCCTCCGCTGTCCTCCTCCGTTGCATTGTCCCCTCCGCTGTCCTCCTCCGTTGCATTGTCCCCCTCCGCTGTCCTGCTCTGCTGCATTGTCCCCCTCCGCTGTCCTCCGCTGTCCTCCGCTGTCCTCCGCTGTCCTCCGCTGTCCTCCTCCGCTGCATTGTCCTCCGCTGTCCTCCGCTGTCCTCCTCCGCTGCATTGTCCCCCTCCGCTGTCCTCCGCTGTCCTCCTCCGCTGCATTGTCCTCCGCTGTCCTCCTCCGCTGCATTGTCCCCCTCCGCTGTCCTGCTCCGCTGCATTGTCCCCCTCCGCTGTCCTCCGCTGTCCTCCTCCGCTGCATTGTCCCCTCCACTGTCCTGCTCCGCTGCATTGTCCCCCTCCGCTGTCCTCCGCTGTCCTCCTCCGCTGCATTGTCCTCCGCTGTCCTCCGCTGTCCTCCTCCTCTGCATTGTCCTCCGCTGTCCTCCTCCGCTGCATTGTCCCCCTCCGCTGTCCTCCTCCGTTGCATTGTCCCCCTCCGCTGTCCTGCTCCGCTGCATTGTCCCCCTCCGCTGTCCTCCGCTGTCCTCCTCCGCTGCATTGTCCTCCGCTGTCCTCCTCCGCTGCATTGTCCCCCTCCGCTGTCCTCCTCCGCTGCATTGTCCCCCTCCGCTGTCCTCCTCCACTGCATTGTCCCCCTCCGCTGTCCTCCTCCGCTGCATTGTCCCCCTCCACTGTCCTTCTTCTTTGCTGTGTCCCCCTCCGCTGTCCCCATCCGTTCCGGCTTTCCGCTGTCCCCCTCTCTCTTCCTCTGTCCCCTCCGTTCTGCTGTCTCTCTCCGCTGTGTGAATGGACAGAGTCAGCTGACTCTGTCCATTCACATAACTGAAACATTGTAATCTCCTGTGATTACGATGTGTCAGTTTATGGATGGAGAGGAGCCGCTGTCTTCTCTCCATTCATTTTCAGTGCAGCTGAGGCTGCAGAGAAAGGGACTGGGGAATCTCTATCCTCGGTCTCTTTCTCTGTCTCAAGGGGGAGATATCAGAGGTCTGTTAAGACCCCTGATATCTCACCAAAGCCCCCCAACAGGGCTGATTAAAAAAAAAACACAAACACACAAAGTGCAATAAAGAATAAAAAAAAAAAAATTGTAAAAAATAATAAATGTAAATGAAAAAAAAAAAAAAAAAAAAACAACACACACACAGGCACCGTTCACTCACCCCCACCCCCCCCCCCCCTAAAAAAAAACAAAAAAAACACTGTCATGTGACATTAAAAAAAAGTATCGGTAATCGGTATCGGCGAGTACTTGAAAAAAAGTATCGGTACTTGTACTCGGTCCTAAAAAAGTGGTATGGGGACAACCCTAATATATATATATGTATATATATATATATATATATATATATATATATATATATATATATATACATATATATATATATAAAAACCATCTTCCGAAATTCGAATTTCGTATAAAATTAATTTGAATTTGAATAGAAAAGATTAAAATAGAGTAGAAAGAATAGACTAGAAAAACAATAGAACAGAATAGAATAAGATATAATATATATATTGTATTTTATTCAGATCTGTTCTATTGTTTTTCTAGTCTATTCTTTTCTATTATATTCTATTCAAATTCAAATTCATTCTATACAAAATTTGAATTTCAGAAGCCATCTTCCGAAATTCGAATTTCATATAGAATGAATTCAAATTCGAATAGAAAAGTTTAGAATAGAATAAAAAAGAATAGCATAGAAAAACAATGAAACAGAATAGAAAAAAATATAATATATATATATATTATATTTTATTCTCTTCTGTTCTATTGTTTTTCTAGTCTATTCTATTTCTATTATTTTCTATTCTAACCTTTTCTATTCAAATTCGAATTCATTCTATACGAAATTCTAATTTTAGAAGCCATCTTCCGAAATTCTAATTTCGCATAGAATTAATTCAAATTCGAATAGAAAAGTTTAGAATAGAATAGAAAAGAATAGCATTGAAAAACAATGGAACAGAATAGAAAAAAAATATAATATATATATATATAACCATCTTCCAAAATTGGAATTTGGTACAGAATGAATTCGAAAAGAAAAGATTAGAATACAATATATTATATTTTTTTCTATTCTGTTCTATTGTTTTTCTATGCTATTCTTTTATACTTTCTATTCTATCCTAATCTTTTCTATTGGAATTCGATTTCATTCTATACGAATTTCAAATTTCGCAAAATGGTTATATATAGTTTACTTTTTCAAATTCAGTTAATGTTTTTTTCGAATGCGGTAGAATTTTTTCTAATTTTATCGTTTTTTTCGAACGTGGTAGAATTTTTTCGAATTTGACAGTTTTTTTCGAATGTGGTAGAATTTTTTCGAATTTGATAGTTTTTTTCGAATGTGGTAGAATTTTTTCAAATTTGATAGTTTTTTTTCGAATGTGGTAGAATTTTTTCGAATTTGACAGTTTTTTTCCAATGTGGTAGAATTTTTTCGAATTTGATAGTTTTTTTCGAATGTGGCAGAATTTTTTTGAATTTGACAGTTTTTTCGAATGTGGTAGAATTTTTTCGAATTTGATAGTTTTTTTCGAATGTGGTAGAATTTTTTCGAATTTGATAGTTTTTTTCGAATGTGGTAGAATTTTTTCGAATTTGATAGTTTTTTTCGAATGTGGTAGAATTTTTTCGAATTTGACAGTTTTTTTCCAATGTGGTAGAATTTTTTCGAATTTGATAGTTTTTTTCGAATGTGGTAGAATTTTTTTGAATTTGACAGTTTTTTTCGAATGTGGTAGAATTTTTTCGAATTTGATAGTTTTTTTCGAATGTGGTAGAATTTTTTCGAATTTGACAGTTTTTTTCGAATGTGGTAGAATTTTTTCGAATTTGATAGTTTTTTTCGAATGTGGTAGAATTTTTTCGAATTTGATAGTTTTTTTTCGAATGTGGTAGAATTTTTTCGAATTTGATAGTTTTTTTTCGAATGTGGTAGAATTTTTTCGAATTTGATAGTTTTTTTTCGAATGTGGTAAAATTTTTTCGAATTTGATAGTTTTTTTTCGAATACGGTCGAATTTTTTCGAATGCGGTCGAATTTTTTCGAATTCGAATACGAAACGAAACGAATTCCGAAAACGAATGTAACGAATGCAACGAATTTAACTAAACGAATTTAGTTAAATAACGAATCGAAACGAAACGAAACTAAACAAATTTTTTCATCCTGCACATGTCTAACTGTGAGGACTTACAGTGTTGTGGCACCAGCACCACCACCACCAAAGGCCCAATTTTTCTGACCCTGTTCAACAGGGGCATGTAATTACAATTCTTGATCTAATATTTCACAGCAGAGCCCGTTCCTGCGCCCAAGAGTAACTGTGAGGGCTTACAGTGTTGTGGCAACACCAACACCTAAGGCCCCAATTTCTGCAGAGTATATAGGGCAGGCCCCTACTTTCAAACATCCAACTTACAAATGACTCCTACTTGCAAACGGAAGGAGACAACAGGAAGTGAGATGAAATCTACCCCTAGGAAGGGAAATTCTCTCCTGTAAGAGTTAATATGGGAAAAACGTGTCTCCTTTCCAATGATGCTTTATCACCAATCCTTGTTTCACTAAAAAACCCAAATTGTCAAAAAAACATTTGTCATTGGGACAGAAAGTGAGGTAAAATCTTCTGAAGAGGTGCACAGACAGCAAAACAAATGTCACAGGGGTGATAACCCTTCCCTATGTTTTCCAAAAAGCTTAAAAATAGATTTTTTGGCTGGAGCTACACTTTAAAAATGTACCAAATACAAATTACAAACAGATTCTACTTAACAACAAACCTGCAGTCCCTGTCTTGTTTGCACCGCCTGTATACTGCTGTTCAGAGGGGCCCACGCCTTTCCTTTTTTAATTTGGGTACGGGGTTCCCCTTAATATCCATACAAGACCCAAAGGGCCTGGTAATGGACTGGGGGGGGGGTACCCATGCCGTTTGTCTCACTGATTTTCATCCATATTACCGGGACTGGACATTAAAGCCGTAAGCAGTTTTAAATTACTTTTATTACTTTAAAAATGTCATTTTGTGCAGGGACTGTTCTAAGCATGGGAAAAACGCACCACTTTACAGGCATACTATAGACACCCCCCAGGTATGATATTTAAAGGAATATTTCACTTTTTTTTTCACTTTAGGCATCATTAAAATCACTGCTCCCGAAAAAACTGACATTTTTAAAACTTTTTTTTGCATTGATACATGTCCCCTGGGCCAGGACCCGGGTCCCCAAACCCTTTTTAGGACAATACCATGCAAATTAGCCTTTAAAATTAGCACTTTTAATTTCGAACGTTCGAGTCCCATAGACTTCAATGGGGTTCTAACGTTCGCACAAATTTTCGGTCCGTTCGCAGGTTCTGGTGCAACCCTAGTAGTGAGTGATGTACCATATCTATGCTGCATATTGCTAATAAATCTGCCAGGGTTTGGTTCATAAAGGGTTCAGTAAATCCTTTTTAAAGTTTGACAAACTTATCAGTGAACCCCCATTGAAGTCTAAGGGAGGCCAATCCTGTTATCAATTTCTGACTTTTTCGTAGGGCTGCAAACCATTGTCAAAAAAAATGCATGCAAAGCTTGGCACTGCCATGGGGGGCATTCAGAAACATTAAAATATCATACAGGTGAGAGAAGGTCTTTTCACTCGGTTCAAAGGGAAACGTTAAAAGTACACAAATCCTTTATTTGCAATGTTTGATGTGTTATGAAACAGTTCAGTTTTTTTAGACAGTCTCAGTGACAGCATAAACTGGAAGGACATTATGTACCCATGCACTCATTCTCCTAGGAAGAAGTAATTATCTGGGAACCCCTTTATTATAAACAGGACTTCCTGATTCCACTATTAGCCCCCCATATTACCCCAAAACTTCTTCTTGGGGCAACAGAGGTGAATAAAAGGTCCTTATCCCATAACATTGGAACAAGGGTGCTTTGCAAGAGTAAGTTTTGCCCACCCCCCCAAAAGACACAACACCAATGTTGAAGGGCATGTGGCTTGGTCTGGAACAGAAAGGCGGGGGGGAGCAAAGACTCTCTACCATCTTGTTCCTGGTCACGCAAGCTGCATTTTTGAATAAGGGTCTTTTTTTAATAAAAATATAAATTTGAACTGTCAATTTTATTTTTAAACATCTGAATTTGGGATTAAACACTCTAATTCCCTAAGAATTACAAGACTGCAGATGATGCAGCAGTGCAAAGATGGCCAGCAGCAGGACATACTTAATGAGGGAGAATTGGCTGAAATGCACTACAGGCAAATAGCAAAGGAAAGTATTTTACTACAAGAAGAGACTACAGATAATAACATAACTAACAGGATCCAAGGAGATTCTATAAAATGTTTTAACTCTCTAGGAATTACGAGACTGTAGATGATGCAGCAGTGTAAAATTGGCCTGCAGCAGGGCAATTTTAATTTGCAAGGCTAAGTCCACATTTTCTATAGACAAATTACACAGGCAAGGGTTTTACTACAAAATACTACAACGGATACAGCAGTGTAAAATAGGCCTGCAGCAGGACAATTTTCAATAGCATTTTATTTTTCTGTTCTGCATTTTCCAAAAACTTCTGTCAAAAAATGACATTTTCAAAATACTCACCATGCCTTTAAGAAAATACCTTGCAGTATTTGATTTCCGAAGTGGGTTATATTTGTGGGTTTTTCCACTGTCATCCAGGACATCCAAAGTGTGATAGGTAGTCAGGAAATTAGATGTGTAATTTATACCTCTGGAATGCATGAAAGTGCACCTTGGATTTTGCATCCCTCTATGCATCTAAGCTGTGGAAAAGTCTCACACATGTGGTATCACCATACTTGGGATGCAAAGCAGTATGTGTTTTGGGGTTTAATTGTAAGCAAACCTATGCCCAGGGCCGGATTTCCCACAGGGCCACCGAGGCCAGGCCTCGGGGTGGCAGTGGTGCAGGGGCGGCCGTGGCGCCGCTCCTGCAGCGACTTCTCAGCTTTCGCGGCTGCCCCCCCTGCCCACACGTACTGGGAGGGGAGCTTGCCCACACACTTCCGTCTTCACGGCTTCTTGCCAGCAGTAAAAATGGCGCCCATGAGGTCACTCAGGTGTCTTGTCAGATTAGGCGACCCCCGGTGTGGCCCAGTGTATAGCTCCAAGTGGAGTTGTAGGAGGGATTGGCGTCAAACGTCATGACGCCCGGTGTGGGTGGGGCGACATCGGATAGTTGGCGGGTATTCTGACTCTGTGTCCGGGTTGTGTTGCCTCCAATCAGAGGGTGAGAGAAAGTGAGGGGAACCCGGGGCTTCTGTATACACAGCCTACTGAGCACCGTGTCCTGACAGCACTGATAACGAGGTAAGAAGCCTGAAGAGCCCACGGGGGGGGGGCGGCCATCCTTCATAGCTGTGCACCTGGATAGTTCCTTCTCACTATACAAGACTACAAATCCCAGCATGCTCTCTTCTCCCTGGAGTCACAGGTGCAGCGTTCAATCACCCCCCGATTGCTGGGTGTGTCCCTGTCAGCCCCCCCCCGCGATCAGCGCCTTCGCCCCTGTCAGCCCCCTACCAGCGATCAGCGCCTGCGCCCCTGTCAGCCCCCCCCAGCGATCAGCACCTGCACCCCTGTTAGCCCCCCACCAGCGATCAGCGCCTGCGCCCCTGTCAGCCCCCACCAGCGATCAGCGCCTGTGACCCTGTCAGCCCCCCCAGCGATCAGCGCCTGCGCCCCTGTCAGCCCCCCCAGTGATCAGCGCCTGTGCCCCTGTCAGCCCCTGTCAGCCCCCCCAGCTATCAGTGCCTGCGCCCCTGTCAGCCCCCCACCAGCGATCACCGCCTGCGCCCCTGTCAGCCCCCCCAGCGATCAGTGTCTGCGCCCCTGTCAGCTCCCCCCAGCGATCAGGGCCTGCGCCCCTGTCAGCCCCCCCAGAAATCAGGGCCTGTGCCCCTGTCAGCCCCCCCAGCGATCAGGGCCTGCGCCCCTGTCAGCCCCCCCAACGATCAGCGCCTGCGCCCCTGTCAGCCCCCCCCAGCGATTAGTGCCTGCGCCCCTGTCAGCCCCCCCCAGTGATCAGCGCCCCTGTCAGCCCCCCCAAGCGATCAGCACCTGAGAATGGTGGTGTGTTTGTGGGGGGGGTGGCATTAAAGGACCCGGCCTTGGGGCGGCAGAGGAAGTAAATCCGGGCCTGCCTATGCCGTGTATGAGAAATAACTTAAAATGGAACCTTTGTGAAAAAAAAACCTGTCCAGCAAAGGGGTTGATTGCCCCAAAAAACTAGCAATCTGAATTACTGTACAGTTTCCTAAATAACTCCAAACTGGCTGTTCTGTGCCATAAATTTTATAGTGAGGGGATGGTACATCACACAGCCCCGATTATTGGCCCTTCTTAGCCAGCTGACTTTAGATCAAAGGACATTTCAGTGCATTAATGTTAATTAAATAATGACCAGGACATTTTATAGATAGGCAACTCCTATCCTCATATTGATTAGTGGTTCCAAATTAATAATAACTACTGCAGTAGGGAACAGACACAAAAGATACGCTCAGCATCTCTCCAAATAACTGTTCTGCTTTATTATGACGCAATTGAAGGTTTTTATACACATGATTACTTAGGTATCACATTAATATTACAATTGTACATTTATGGTAACAAAGGGCGTTACACAGGCAGGCTAATTCTAATCAGGACTTGAAAGAATGCAAACATGTACTGAAAACATTATTAGTGCCGTGTGCACAGTGAGGGCAGTGTGCAATACATATAAAATAGAATACAATTTTATATACAGAACTTACAAATTTCCATTACAGTCTCCTCTATTTTGATCAATATTTTGATCACTAACCATACTTGCTATCACCTTTAACCTGGAACCTCCACACGCTTAGGTGGAGGTAGTCCTGGCAAAAGAGGCAAAAACTCCATTGTGGAGAAAATAATAGCTGAGTAGCTTCATTACAAAATTACTTTTCATTGTGAAAAACAAATGATTGATAAGACATATTTACAGAGTACTGGCTGTACACTCCTGTGGCCAGAATGGCCTTCTAGCTTAATTGTGGGCATGCTGACTTATCAGCATATGTAAACACAGACAATTCTACATAAAATGGAAGACATACAAAAGACAAATTTGACTTCAACATGGCCAAACTAATTTTCAAATATATTATATATATGTATATACAGTCAGGTCCATAAATATTGGGACATCGACACAATTATAATCTTTTTGACTCTATACACCACCACAATGGATTTGAAATGAAACAAACAAGATGTGCTTTCACGCAGACGGCTATTCTGCCGCAGTTAAAAGCATGTTTTTTTTCTGTGAAATTCAAGACACCAAGCACTGCGATCAGCTGCATTTGTACAGTGCAATTAGCTGCGGTTGCGTTTAGCTGCGGTTTGCCATTTCCATAGCAACCCAACAGGGTACCGACTCATATTGAACGGGGATCCGACTTGGATCCCCGCCAATACCAGGCACTGTGTTTGGTATGAATCTTGAGGGGGAACTCCACGCCAAATTTTAAATAAAAAACCGGCATGGGTTCCCCTCCAAGAGCATACCAGGCCCTTCGGTCTGGTATGGATTCCAAGGGGCACCCTGTACACCGAAAAAACGGCGTGGGGGTCCCCCCAAAATCCATACCAAACCCTTATCCGAGCACACAGCCTGGTTGGTCAGGAAGGGGGGTGGGGACGAGCGAGCACCCCCCCTCCTGAACCGTACCTTGTCCCCATGTTGATGAGGACAAGGGCCTCTTCCCGACAACCCTGGCCGTTGGTTGTCGGGGTCTGCGGGCGGGGGGCTCATAGGGAGAGAGTCCAACATCCCTTTAGGCGCTTAATAAAATATAAGAAAACCTTCAAGCAAAAGTTTTCTAGTTGCTTACTCTACTTTTCCGCTACATTGTAGACAGTAGGGAGTGTAAAAATAAAACCTCAAAACTTCTAGTAAGGACTCCCCTATAAAAATGATTTCCTCTGTTACTCTCTGTAGATTCTGACACTCTGTACTTACAAACTACTTCTGAAAACACTTTTTACTGTGGCCTTTGCAGTAGCATTTGCCACTAGACATCCAGAAAACATTTCCATACAGACAAAATGCGTACTCGTAAGATTCTGACTTGGGCATCTGGATATATCTTTTTGTAATCTCTGGAAGGGATGTTCAGCTTTTGGTAACACCTTTGGTAACATGTAAAACAAGAAGTGGTATGTTATAAAAACAACTGTGGAGAACCCTGGCTCTATCCCGCGCTCATTTACTAAGGCAGCCATAACTGCTTGTGACTGATGACATGGTCCATGTGTCTGGAGAGAAAAGAGTGCCTGGCAGACATAAATGATCACCTTTTCCAAAGTCTTATTTCAAAGGACGTTGCCCCCTGTGGACCACTTGTTCTTCTTGTTCTGGGGTCCTTAAAGTTGAATTGTTAATCCCAGCTATACTGGGCCAGAACTAGGGTGGAATCTGTGAGTTGCACAGACCCATCAAGTTTCCGGGGCTGTAATGCAGCATCCTTAGTGACCAGGTCTGCTTCCATGTGTGAGTTTTAAAGTTTGTATGGCTACCTCAGCAAGAACCTGGAAGGCTGAAAACAGCCAATCAAATTAACTTAGCATGCTTGATTGGTTTACCTGCCGAAGTAAAAACAAACTTCTGGCCCTTTAAATGGAACCAAAATCTCTCGATATCTTGACTATCTATAAAAATATACACTCTTTTTATAGCTCACAGGCTTTGCTAAAACATGGAGCTCTGCTTCTTGAGCTGGGGAAAAAGGATCCAATGATTCTAAATACAGAGTATCCTCCTGGGTGATAAACTGCATCCTTAGTATAAAATCGGGAATAACTTTACAAAAAATGAAATATCTGGGTCTTCAGGGAGTGTGTCCTGCACTGGGCTCATAGCAGCTGATTCCTACACCATCAATTTAACACATGTGGCTTCCTTTGTCTCCAGCCTCCTCCAATAGAGGCAATAAGGTGGCTGGATTCAAATGTATGCATTTTTCATTGTTAGATTTGTACATAAACAAACAAAACAAATTCATATTTTGAACCTTTTGTTAGACAAACATTTAGTTAGCTGTATATTTGCTGCGCAGAATGTGGGATCATTAAAAATTAAATATTTGACCAAAATAATGCCTGTAACTTTATCTAATAGCACCTTTGCATAAAGCTACAGCTCTGATATATCGGGATGAACCCTTCATTACTGGGTCCAGCTTGCATAAATATATTACAATGGCTTGTTTTCTATCATGCTGTTTGTGTCAGAACTCCAGTTTCATGTTTCAAAAAGACAACTTTTTCCTGGCAATATTATAATAAATCATAACAATACCCTGCGGTCATGTAGAGATGTCCGATAAATCCAAAATATTCTTCTGCTTATACCACTGCACTTACAAGGAAGAGGGGCACATCATTTCACAATTCACACATTCTGCTTTGGATTTCAAAAATAAAAATACTGTATTTATCGACGTATAACACACTCCGGCGTATAACACGCAACCCAAGTTTAGGAGGGAATTTTGGGGAAAATAACTTTTAGGAGGGAAGTTTGAGGAAAAAACTTACATTTAAATGCCCATCAATGCAGCCTTATCAGTGTCCATCTGCATCCTTGTCCAGTGTCATTGCAGCCTTGTCAGTGTCATTGCAGCCTTGTCAGCGTCATTGCAGCCTTGTCCAGTGTCATTGCAGCCTTGTCAGTGTCATTGCAGCCTTGTCCAGTGTCATTGCAGCCTTGTCCG
Source organism: Lithobates septentrionalis (assembly GCA_037952835.1). Taxonomy (NCBI): domain Eukaryota; kingdom Metazoa; phylum Chordata; class Amphibia; order Anura; family Ranidae; genus Lithobates; species Lithobates septentrionalis. The sequence continues at coordinate 1,761,319 of JBBDGP010001535.1, forward strand.
GTGTCATTGCAGCCTTGTCCAGTGTCATTGCAGCCTTGTCCAGTGTCATTTGCAGCCTTGTTAGTGTAGCCTTGTCATTGCAGCCTTTCTCCAGTGTCATTGCAGCCTTCCAGTTTAAAAATGGCACAGCCGAGATACAGAGCCGCATGTCCTGTGTATTTCGGCGGCTCTCTGCGGCTCTTGGCTCCTCTCGCAGTCCCACCCAGTCCCTGGGAGTGACTGTGAGCGGAGCCGAGAGTAGCCGAGAGGAGCCGAGTGCTGCCGAGATACACGTAGCCGAGTGTACTCGGCTAGGCTCGGCTCTGCTCACAGTCACGCCCAGTCCCTGTGTTATGTCTATCATAGGGTGGGACTGGGCGTGACTGTGAGCGGAGCCGAGCCTAGCCGAGTACACTCGGCTATGTGTATCTCGGCGGCTCGCTCCTCCGCTCACAATCAGCGGGGGATTTGGCGTATACCACACACCTACGTTTTTCCCCTGATTGTAAGGGGAAAAAAGTGTGTGATATACGCCATAAATACGGTAAATAAAAACAAAAGGACCAACAATCTGTATGATGGACCAGAAAGCGCTCAGCCACATAAAAAACTATAAAACAACTGGCTGCAGGTGGCATCTATCCTAACAGGGTGTGTGGACTTGATGTGATGGGTCTGTTATATTTAAATTGTATTTATTATTACTCTTACATCATGGACCGCACATCAAGTTATTATAATGCCCCGTACACACGGTCAGATTTTCCGATGGAAAATGTCAGATCAGAGCGTGTTGTCGGAAATTCCGACCGTGTGTGGGCTCCATCGGACATTTTCCATCGGATTTTCCGACACACAAAAGTTGGAGAGCAGGAGATAAAATTTTCCGACGGCAAAATCCGTTGTCGGAAATTCCGATCGTGTGTACACAAATCCGACAGACAAAGTGCCACACATGCTCAGAATAAATAAAGAGATGAAAGCTATTGGCCACTGCCCCGTTTATAGTCCCGACGTACGTGTTTTACGTCACCGCGTTTAGAACGATCGGATTTTCAGACAACTTTGTGCGACCGTGTGTAGGCAAAACAAGTTTGAGCCAACATCCGTCTGAAAAAATCCTAGGATTTTGTTGTCGGAATGTCCGAACAAAGTCCGACCGTGTGTACGCCCTATTAGACCTAAAGATTTCATTTTTGTAGAAAAACTTCTTATGTATCCCATCCATCTTGGCTTTGTTAAATATTATGGCAGCTGTATTCCAAAAAACAGCCTCATCTTAATCTTTTTTTTTTCTCTCAATAAGGGCTTATTGTATAAATGTAAAATTACAAAATTATTATCTTAATCTAAACTAATTCCATTTTTACAAATTTCCCCAATAACCTGGATTTCATTTCCAACCAAAGGTTGTCTAAACCAGTTTCAATATATCTATATTATTAATAAAATTGTTAAACTCATATTAGAAATTAATACTCAAATGATAATTTCAGTATCACACACTAATATATATGAATATCCATAGATAAATTTCCTTAAAGGGGGACATATTACTTAATTTTACTTAATTTCCCTTTTTTAAATGTACTGTTTCCACTATCAAAGGATATTCAATTTGTGTAATACATGGTTAAATGTAACCTTCATTTTACCATGTTTGGAAAACAGATTAAAAAATAATTGTGATCACATCGTTTATCATTAGATTTGTTAACCCGGCACATTTTGTTAAAAATGTTTTGTCTAAAAAACTGAAGTTGGCATGGTGTCCTTCCAGCTTATCACTGACCTCTTATCCCAGCTACATTCTTTCAGGAGAGTGCAAAGGAGGGGGTCACATCTGCATACATGACACACACATGAGATAGAACTAAAGGTTCCAGCATTTGCACACATACACAAATATCTCTCTAAAATTGCTTACATTTCTCCTATTTCTACATAACACATGCATATCATTCTTTCACTTTCTTTTAACTCTTTTTATTTCCCTGCTTAACTTCTGCTTTCTTGACTTTACTAGTTGTAGTGCCTGACCCCAAATTCATCCCACAACTTAACATGAAAATGTCCCTTTCTTTCTAGTGTTATTTGTCACCCTTGATCCATCCTGCTCACATAGATAGCTGTTTGTCTAACTGTTTACTCTGCATGATCCTTAGTCCCTGTGGACTTTGGTAACCCAGTTACCCATTGTGGATCCCTGTCCACTTTAACCATTAATCTAGGGGCTCAGTATAAGCAGAACCGCAACTTCAGTTCATATATAGCGCTCCTCTTGCGCTGGGCATTCTTCTCTTACCCTTCGTTCCCTTACTTAATTTAATGCCCATAATGACTGGCCAGTCTTCTCTACTTGTGCCTATACCCTCTTGCCTATAAACTACTTTATCTAGCATATACCTGTGAACAGCACTATTCTTCCCTTTCTTATCTATAACACTCTGATGGACAGTAGACATTGACAACATAACATATAACCACCAATCAATACAGTTCGATTAAGGGGGGTAGAATAGGTACCCTTTGTCCCAAAAATGCCTTACCGATCAAGGAAGTCTGATAACTCAAATGTAAGCAAAAGGCTTACCTCAGCCGGCTGATTATCAGAAATTCCTGGATCGTCTCAAGCTCCTTGTTTCGGATTCTCAGGGTCACCTGGAAAACCCCTCCTAGGCAAAGCTACTTGACCAGGACATTTTATAGATAGGCAGCTCCTATCCTCATATTGATTAGTGGTTAAATTAAATTAATAATAACTACTGCAGGAGGGAACAGACACAAAAGATACGCTCAGCATCTTTCCAAATAACTGTTCTGCTTTATTATGGTGCAATTGAAGGTTTTTATACACATGATTACGTAGGTATCACAATAATATTACAATTGTACATTTATGGTAACAAGGGGCATTACATAGGCAGATCAATTTCCAATCAGGACTCGAAAGAATGCAAACATGTACTGAAAACATTATTAGTGCCGTGTGCACAGTGAGGGCAGTGTGCAATACATATAATATAGAATACAATTATATACAGAACTTACAAATTTCCATTACAAATAATTACTCTAAAAGGTGTGCAAAATCAATATCTCTGTAGTGGTCAATACAAAAATATGTGTGTGAAAAAAATAAGGTAAACTCATATTAAACCATAATAAACAATGTGCATCAAAAAAATGTTAAAGTAGCAGTCACATAACATATAATTAACTTGTGCACAACAAAGATGTAAAGTTCAAAGAGAAATATATAAGTCCAAATGTGAAATCTTGAAAATGATGAAAAGTCCATGTGTAAGAATCCCAAACCACCATAAAGACAAGTGTGCAGATTCCCTTACCAAACAGTAATGGTCTCCAAATGATAAGTGATCAACAACACAGAAGTCATCCAATTGGGGGCCACCACTCAGGATACTACTGACTCCACCATCTCCACAGTCCTTCACTGGTTATTTAAAGCCAGCACCTCAAAGTAATAATGGGTAGGAGAAAGAACAAAGGAAATGCAGTAGTATGCTAAAACCACATTATTAATTAAAAGTAGATATAATCACCCTACGTACGTTTCGTCTGGTGCAACGGGCGTTTTTATCCCCTGAAGATGTCAATTGCATTAGACAAAACGTGTGCAGGGTAAGGTCAGTGGCATATGATGTTGTACACCTGTTGTTGATCCCTGGTGTGGTGTGTTTTGTCTGTGTTACTCTAACTCTTGTGGGTATATCAACTATATCTATTTAGTGTTCATTAAAAGGAGAAGCAGCATAGTAATGAGTAATGCATCTTGATAGTTACATACATTGTCTTCTTGTATTGCAAATTCCTCTAATATCCCAGCCCTTCAGTACAGAGACTGCAAGAGACAGTCACTAAAGAAAATTCAAATACTTACACTGCTTGAGTTCAGCCTTAAGCAAATTTAACCTACCCAGGTTATATAAGGCAGGCCATTAGCAAATATTTAATTTTCTTGCTCCTAAAGACATTTATTTAAATTAAACTAATTATGATTATTTTATATCAATTCTCCAATTGCCACTTTCTGAAAGCTTTACTGCAAATGTAACTTTAGATTTTACTGTCTGGTTGGCTAGTCTAAGAAATTGCACTTCCAAACCTCAAAAACAAATATAAAATCATGTGTTTAATTGCTTAGTAGATAAGTGTGAAAGTATCTAACGTTGATATCCTTTAATAAAATCTACACTAAAAATTTCATGACATGACAGACATCTACTGAAATGGAATCAGATCCTGATGAATCTGTTTTATATTGAAACTGAAATAAAACAAACAAACGAACATACATGTACAACTACTATATAAATATTAGTTCAGTAGAGACTGCTTATAAAGTCTCTATGTACCTTTCTCTAGGCTGATAATAATGTATGAAATTGACCAAGTTTGATTCACCAAAAAATGTGATGTTTCCAGAGAATTTCACCTATGCTAATTTAAAAAGGTAAACAGATAGTGGTTTATTGGAGTTTTAGGCTTTAACAGCTTTTATGGCTTTAATTGGCATTCAGATTATTTTAGTTTGTGCTCTTAAATGTTTTGTTTTAATTTTTTTCAAACAACAGTAACCCCCCACCCCCCAAAAAAAAACAACTAATCAGAACCTGAATAGCAACCAAAGAGGTAGTGAACAATTTTTTTTAATTAAATCTTATTTTATTGAGAAAGGAAAAGTGTACAGTACACAAACATATCATTCAGTAACACATATAAAGAGAAAAACATCAATTTAGTATCTCTTTCAAAACGTCTCATATATTATGGAGTTTGTTAGCTTCAATTATTCTAGTTTGATATACAAGCCTGTGTAACTATATCTTCAATCCTGACATCTTAAGGGTCAGTGAGCACCACTATCCACTCAATGAGTGGCGCCCACTTGTTACAAATATGCTAGGGCTTTTGTTGATGTGCTAATCACGGTTTTTCTTAGGATGAAACTCTGTGTGCCACAATTTCCGTATGGTGATACTAAAGATTATGTTTTGGGAGGTCGTGTAGCACTGTAATATATAAGGTGAAGAGGGGGATAAAGATGAGGACAGAGGGATCAAGGCAGTATGGTAGGTAGATAGTAAGAGGGAGACATTCCACTTAGGCTACACACTTGCGTTGGTGAATTCCTCTGCAGCCCAAGGAATGAATTCTGAGGAATATCGAAACATAGACCATGAGGTCCAGGTCTTGGAGAATTGCTATTCTTTACCCATTTCCTGCGACAACATGCGTTCTAAGCTATTGATTCGGTCCACTTCAATTGCCCACTCCCCCAGGTAAAGCATGTTTGTCGACTTCCAGTGTCTGGGCAGAACCATTCTAGCTGCTGCCAGAAAGTGGCGCAGAATGTCTTTTTTGACCGATTTAAGAAGTCCAGGGATCATAGATAGCAGGGTTACCTCAGGAGAGGGTGTGATTGATGTCGCCATCAGTCTGCAGTACAGGTCGAGGATCTTTTGCCAGAACCTCTGTACAGGGGGGCATTCCCACCAAATGTGGAGTAATGTTCCCTTGGATGACAAGCAACACCAGCAGGTATCTGGGAGCACTGGGTTTATCCAGTGCAAAGTCGAGGGGCATCTGTACCATCGGGTCAATAACTTGAACCCTTTTTCTTGAGCTTTGGAGGCCAAGGATATTTTGCGAGTCAGAATGAAGCACTTTTGCCAGTCAACAGGTGAAATGGAGTGACCCAGTTCTTCCTGCCAGGCCTGTGTTTATGGGGGGAGGTCGGGATTAGAAACCATGTGTAGGAAGGAGTATAGTTGAGAGACCACATGCGTAGGGGGGTCAGACTGAAGCAGCATGTTCTCTAAATCTGTTAAGTCAGAAAGTATATCAGGCAGGGATGGGAAGGTACGAATGTAGGATAACACTTGTTGCCTCTGCAGCCAATGCGTCGAAGTATGAGGATATGTATTGGAGGGAACATCTGTAGTCAGAGAGGAGTCTGAGCATAGGACTTGGGCAAGTCGTCTGTGTTCCTCTTTACAACAAGGTCCAAAACTCACCCCCTGTATGGCTGGTGGAAAAGCCAGAGTCCCAAACAATGGTGTCATGGGACCTTTTATAGTGGGGTCTTGGAGGAATTCATGCGGGTCCATAATTGTATAGTTTGTCGGTGAGGTCGCCAAGGGGTATTCCACCCTTTAGGAATTCAACAGGCGTCCACGGCAAAGTGCGGAGATCTATTGGATTGAGATGGCTCTCTATTTGTACCCATAACTTGGTGGAGGAATGGTGGAACCAGTTAAGTATACTCGTGAGTACTGCTGCTCTATAGTATAAAGAGGCATCTGGGGCACCAGCTCCACCACAATTCTTGGGGGGCAATAGAGTCTCATAACGTATCCGAGGACGAGCCCCCCCATATAAAGGAGGAAAACATTTGGCAGAGTTTCTTAAAGAACCAAGACGATATGGAAATGGGAATTGTCTGGAACAGATAAAGAAACCGAGGGATGACGTCCATTTTTAGAGCATTCACTCTGCCTAGCCATGATAGGCGTTTCTTCATGTAGATTGAGAGATCTGTCCTGGTTCTAAGCAGAAGGGGAGCGAAGTTCAGTGAGAACAATTTGGACCCTTCTGAGGGTATTTGGATTCCGAGGTATCGGATGGAAGTGGTACCTGTATTAAAGGGAAACTTAGTGGAGACTGGGCGTAGGGCCTCCTGGGACAGTGAGATGTTCAAGATTTCTGACTTAGTGTGATTTACTTTGAAATTGCTCAGCTTCCCAAACCTCGTAAATTCTTGCATGATATGTGTTAAGGATATATGGGGTTGGGTTACATACATTAACAGATCATCTGCAAAGAGAGCCAGTTTAGATTGAGTGGGTCCTACCGACACTCCTGAGATTTTGGGGTTATTGCGTAAGGCAATTGCCAGGTGTTCCATAACAAGGACATAGAGAAGGGGAGATAAGGGACAGCCTTGTCGTGTCCTATTATGGATGGAGAATGTAGGGGAAAATGAGCCATTCACCCGAATTCTAGCTGAAGAAGAAGAGTATAGGGCCATAATTTGGGATAACATTTTGGGGCCCAGACCTATCTGTGCTAGAGACATCTGGAGGAATTGCCAGTCAACCCGGTCAAATGCTTTTTCTGCACTGACTGTCAAGAGGCATAGAGGGACATCATGGGTGCAAGCATAGTCAGTAAGAAGCAGAGTTTTCAAAGTGTTGTCCCTTGCTTCTTGACCACTTACAAAACCCACCTGATCCAGGTGTATGAGGCGGGGGAGCAGCGACTGCAATCTATTGGCAAGTATTTTGGCGTATATTTTTAGGTCTACTCCAATTAACGATATGGGCCTATAATTAGCGCACAAAGTTGGGTCCTTATCTGGTTTTGGGATAATGGCAATGTGGGCTTCTAATGTTTGTGTAGGAAACATCGAGCCCTCCGATAAGGAGTTGAACACCTTAGTTAAGAAGGGGGTCAGTAGGGGAGCAAATATTTTGTAGAATTTAGGAGTAAAGCCATCTGGACCCGGGCTTTTACCGGATGGGGTGGCCACTATCGCTCCTGCGACCTCCTCTGCTTTAATTACCTGTTCCAGCTCTTTTACTGCGTCTTCGTCCAATGTAGGGAGCGCTGTTTCCTCAATATAGGACTGTCTATCAGATTCAGGGGTAAGGGTGGGGCTAGAAGAGATGCCAGGTGGTAGATTATAGTGTTAGGTAGAAATACCGGAATGTTTGTGATATCTTAGAGGGTTCACTGATCATTTCCCCAGAGGGGGCCCGAATATGAGGTATAAATGTAGAAGATGTATTCGGGTGGAGGGAGTGAGCCAATGGTCTACCACATTTATCTTGGAATCGGTACTGATGTAGGGCAAGTCTGTCTGCAAAGGTACGAGCTTAGGCCTCATACAATTCTTTGAGTTGGGATCGAGCCGTGGAGATCTCTGTAAGAGTCACCACCGTTGGGGTGCGTTTATTTCGGGTCTCAAGTTCTCAAAGTTTTTGCATTGCTGATGTTATTGCGGTTGATCGTTCTTTCTTCAAGCGGGACCCCATCTGAATAAAGATTCCTCGCAAGACAGCTTTAAGCGCTTCCCACTGTAAGGGTAGTGGGGTAGTGTCTGTGGCATGATCTGTTAGGAAATTAGTAATGGTTTCCGAAACCTTGTGGGAGCAGTCAGGGTTCGTAAGAAGTGAATCACTGAGCCTCCACGTCCATTCCCTCATCGGGGTGGAAGGGAGCGATAGTGTCAGATAGATAGGCGAGTGGTCAGACCAGACCATTGAGTCTATCTCGCATTCAGGTGACCAATCCAAACAACTATGATCAATAAGAAAATAGTCGATATGACTATAAGAATGATGGACCTGTGAGAAGTGAGTATAGTTGCGAGTCTTTGGAAACAGATCCTGCCAAATGTCAATTATACGGAGGTCGTAGATGGCCCGATGGAATGCCCTCACTTTAGTAAAGGAGATGGCTGATCTAGAGGTTGATGAGTCTAAGAGTGGGTCCAAAGGGGCATTAAAATCCCCGCCTAAGATTAGTTTACCTTCTGCGAATTCTGACAAGATCCTCATGTACCGCAAAGCAGACGATATTTGGTTAGTATTTGGTAGGTAAAGGTTGGCAATAGTGAATTTTGTACCCCATAAGGAGAGCTTCACAAACACATACCTTCCCTGAGGGTACAAGAGCTGGTCTAACAGCTCAATCGGAAGCGTTTGGTGAAAGGCGATAGAAAAGCCTTTGGTTTTCTGAGAGGGGTTTGTACTGTGCAACCATCTGTTAAAGTACCTGTTGGAGCAGGAAGGGGTGGAATTTGTGTGGAAATGTGTTTCCTCTAACAGCAACACGTTTACCTGTTGTTTATGCATTTGATAGAGGATTTGCCCTCTTTTGGATGCAATATTGAGGCCATTTACATTGTAGGAGCAAAATTTCAGGCGAGGACGAGATAGTACTGTGTGGGCCATAGTGGAATGAGAAAAAGAAAATCAGACTATAGACGTCAGAGAGAGGAAGAGGGATGGGGAAAGAGGAACTTGTAAGATGGAGGAGATATCCTAGGACAAAAATAGTTAAGGGGACACCTAAATAAGGAGCCTATCAAACTCTAAGGCGTCCACGAAAATGGGACACCACGTGAAAAATCATGTATTTAGGCACAATTCGTGCCAAGCCTATTGAGGGTGGGAGGTCGAAGTGGAGAATCTGAGCCGTGAGCCCAATAGCATAACAGGCATACATAGCTTAATTGAGGCACATCAGTGTATAAAATATGTAAACAGTAGAACACACATCGGGTCGTCTGTGAAGGAGGGTGGCGGCCCACTTGGGCAAACATCCCTGATCAAGACCACCCCCTCTCCCTCACAGAGGAGTTATCAATCCATGATGTAACGTCATCTGGGGAAAAGTAATAATTTTCAACACGTTATCCACAGACCCCAACAGGGGCCCCGGAGACAAATCCGCTCGTCAACTCCAAAATCAGCAACAGTATGGATTAACCTTTTAAGTGAAACTAAGCGGTGTATGAGAAACCGGATATTTTGTACTATAGGTGCCCACGTGAACATCGGCAAGAGACCATGAACCAAACCAGTCCAATTATTGGCCCCCCTGCCTGCATCCAGATGGGACCCTTGAGCTAAACACACACAAAAAAAAAAAAGGTAAAATCAGTGCGGAAAATTATATTAGAAACTCTATACTTGCATATCCGAATCAAACAACAGAAATTTTAGACGTATAATCTCTCCCGAACCCCAGCTAGATACAACACATCAGCAAAGGGCAGGGAGAAGGCCCGACAATTTGTTGCACCAGCTATCTTGAGGTATTAAAGTATGGAGCAGGTCATTCCATCGCCCATTGTAATATATCCAGCTGAAAGCATTTGGGACAAAGGAGAAAAATGTGATAAAAAAAGGGGGAGGGAGGGGGGTTCCAGACATCAACCTGTCCAGGAGACAAGAAATAAGCAGTGTTCTGGAGTGGTACTAGTCATGAGTGTTAATATGGCTTCATGCAGCATCTTAAAATTGCCTTAATCTTCCGGTGAGGTAGGTTGACGTATTTGAGGGCCTATAGAATGTGATCTGGACCTCGGATGCCTACGTCGTTGTGGGAGAGGGTCGCGTACTTGCAACCTAGTGTGGTCATCTGGTGGGTCCAACCAGTTCGGTACATCAGTTGGGTCCTGCTTCAGAAAGAGGAAGAAGGCTGGGAGTTGATCCGGGTCAGACAAATTTACGCTCAGCCCTGGTTACTTTAATACTGAAAGGATGACCCCATGTGTACGTTGCTCCAGCTTGACGTACCAGGTCTAGCAAAGGGCGAACCATTCGTCGCATGTAAAGAGTGTTGCGGGAGAGGTCCGGGTAGAGATGGATTGCAGAACCGTCAAAATCCACAGGGCCCAAACACCAAGCCTTGTGCATAATTTCTTCTTTAAGGGTGTAGAAATTACCCTGCAGAGGACATCACGTGGGCGATCACTATGGTCTCTCCTCAGCCCTCCTACTCTGTGCACTCGGTCCAGTTCAATGGGGGATGTAGCCTCTCTTCCCAAAGCTAGGTTGACGACGGCAGTGACAGAAGGTTTTAAGTCTGTACCAGCTGTGGCTTCCGGTATTCCTTGCAGCCTTATATTGTTCCTGCGGCTCCTGTTTTCTCCGTCTTCTATGCGCAATTGATGTTGCCGTATACGCTGTACTTGCTCCCTGGAGGCCCGTTCGAGGGATGTGATGCGGGCAGCATGGTCAGTTTGAATGTCAGTTAGGGTAGACACTGCATTTTTATTAGTTGAGACCTGCTGTTGGAGGGCTTGGAGGTCTTTATGAAGTGAGGCCTCCATTTTAACCACCCAGGACTCAAACTCCACTCGAAAGGCTGATAAGAGAGTCGAGGCCTCAGATCTGAATGAACCTCCGGAGGCCTGAGGGGTCGTATCCACGGGGCCTGTGTCCGGAAGCGGGGCAACAGAGGTCGTTGACCTGGATATCACAGCTGGTGGAACCGAGTGGTCTTCTGATTCTTCACTGCTGTCTGTCGCCTGCTGAGTGGGGGGAGGGGGCTTGTTCTTCCCTGTGTTTTGGGCAGGCGCCATCTTGTCTTTAGGGGTACGGGGTTCCGGCTGAGATGTGCGGAGCAGGTATGGTTGGATTGTACCCTCTTGCAGATCCGCGGATTCAGCAGAGCGAGAACTGTGTGCAGACATGCTTTTTAAAGATGTGCGGTGACTGAGGCATAGCCTATCTGTTATGGGCGGTCATGGGCTCAGCAGCTCATGTCTTTAGCCATCCATGTGTAGCCACGTCTCCCTGCAGAGCTTTATTGGTAGGACCATAGGTGACAGCTGAACTTTTTGGGCAGTTCTTGTGGCTGTGTATGGATTGAATGGGCCCAGAGGTGTCAAGGGGATTAGGAGCTTGCATGGTTACTGTAGCAGGGTGTAGCAAGATGGCTGCCACACGTGGTCTCTGGGGCCAGGAACGTGACTGCGCACAAATGGGGTGTGTGCTTGTTAATATCCCTGGTGGGGGCCACAATCTGCTAGGCTAGGGTGCCCCGGAGGATGGATGGGGCCTGGATCAGGTCAGGAAGGGACGGGGAGGCTGCCTGGGTGTAGCAAGATGGCCACCATCAAATACCTGATCCCTCAGGCTGGCATTCCGGATTGTCACAGGGCGGATCGCGGGCCTCGGACAGCAGGTTGGATGTTCCGGAGTCCGTGTGGTAGGAGAGATGGTCCCAGAGCAGGTAGGAAAGCCTGGAGGCAGCGCTGTCCCATTCTCCGGGTGGAGCAAGATAGCTGCTGCTCCCCTTGTTAGGCCGAAGCCCCGGTCTGTCTTTCAGGTGGCCGGAGCACCGTGATCACCACTCCAACGGTCGCAGGCGGCTCTGGTAATCCGGGGGACCCCTGGATCTCTGGAGGGAGCTGACCAAGCCCGCTGATGAAGCGAATAGTCAAGTGTGCTCCAGAATGGCAGGAGCTCTCCTCGGGCACATCTGCACAGATCTCCGTTCAGCCACACCCAAACAATGTTTTTTTAATTATTATTTTATTGATATTTATCAGGGATACTGTGATAAAAAAAAAACATGAAAAACAGCACCCTTCAGGTCTGGTATGGATATTAAGGGGAACCCCGGCCAAAATTTTTTTTAAAAAATGACGTGGGGTTCCCCTTAAATTCCATACCAGACCCTTCAGGTCTGGTATGGATTTTAAGGGGAACCCCGTGCCAAAAAAAAAACGGCATGGGGTCCCCCCAAAAATCCATACCAGACCCTTATCCGAGCACGCAACCTGGCAGGCTGCAGGAAATGAGGGGGGGATGAGAGTGCGGCCCCCCCTCCTGAACCGTACCAGGCCACATGCCCTCAACATTGGGAGGGTGCTTTGGGGTAGCCCCCCAAAACACCTTGTCCCCATGTTGATGAGGACAAGGGCCTCATCTTCACAACCCTGGCCGGTGGTTGTGGGGGTCTGTGGGCGGGGGGCTTATCGGAATCTGGAAGCCCCCTTTAACAGGGGGACCCCCAGATCCCACCCCCCCTGTGTGAAATGGTAAGGGGGTACTTACCCCTACCATTTCACTAAAAAACTGTCAAAAATGTTAAAAATGACAAGAGACAGTTTTTGACAATTCCTTTATTTAAATGCTTCTTCTTTCTTCTATCTTCCTTCATCTTCTTCTTCTAGTTCTTCTCGCTCTTCTGGTTCTTCCTACGGCGTTCTCGTGCAGCATCTCCTCCGCGGCATCTTCTATCTTCTTCTCCTTGGGCCGCTCCGCACCCATGGCATGGGGGGAGGCTCCCGCTCTTCTCTTCATCTTCTTCTTCATCTTCTTCTATTCTTCCTTCTTCTCTTCTTCATTTTCTTCTCCGGGCCGCTCTGCATCCATGCTGGCATGGAGGGAGGCTCCCGCTGTGTGACGGAGTCTCCTCGTCTGACGGTTCTTAAATAATGGGGGGCGGGGCCACCCAGTGACCCCTCCCCCCTCTGACGCACAGTGACTTGACGGGACTTCCCTGTGATGTCACGGGGAATGCCACAGGGAAGTCCCGTCATGTCCCGTGCGTCAGAGGGGGGCGGGGTCACTGGGTGGCCCCGCCCCACGTTATTTAAGAACCGTCAGAAGAGGAGACGCCGTCACACAGCGGGAGCCTCCCTCCATGCCAGCATGGATGCGGAGCGGCCCGGAGAAGAAAATGAAGAAGAGAAGAAGAGAAGAAGGAAGAATAGAAGAAGATGAAGAAGAAGATGAAGAGAAGAGCGGGAGCCTCCCCCCATGCCATGGGTGCGGAGCGGCCCAAGGAGAAGAAGATAGAAGATGCCACGGAGGAGATGCTGGACGAGAACACCGGAGGAAGAACCAGAAGAGCCAGAAGAACCAGAAGAAGATGAAGGAAGATAGAAGAAAGAAGAAACATTTAAATAAAGGAATTGTCAAAAACTGTCTCTTGTCATTTTTAACATTTTTGACAGTTTTTTAGTGAAATGGTAGGGGTAAGTACCCCCTTACCATTTCACACGGGGGGGGGCGGGATCTGGGGGTCCCCTTGTTAAAGGGGGCTTCCAGATTCCGATAAGCCCGCCGCCCGCAGACCCCCACAACCACCAGCCAGGCTTGTGGGGATGAGGCCCTTGTCCTCATCAACATGGGGACAAGGTGTTTTGGGGGGCTACCCCAAAGCACCCTGCCAATGTTGAGGGCATGTGGCCTGGTACGGTTCAGGAGGGGGGGCGCACTCTCGTCCCCCCCTCTTTTCCTGCGGCCTGCCAGGTTGCGTGCTCAGATAAGGGTCTGGTATGGATTTTTGGGGGGACCCCACACCTTTTTTTTTTTTTTTTGGCGCGGGGTTCCCCTTAAAATCCATACCAGACCTGAAGGGTCTGGTATGGAATTTAGGGGGAACCCCACGTCATTTTTTTAAAAAATTTTGGCCAGGGTTCCCCTTAATATCCATACCAGACCTGAAGGGCCTGGTATGGAATTTAGGGGGACTCCCACGTCATTTTTTTTTTTTTTAATTTTGGTTCGGGGTTTCCCAGTGGGGAATTTCCTTGCCGTTTTTATCAATGAACTTCTATGTGTATTGTCGGCAATGCAATAGCCGCGGGTAGTTTTAAATGTGTTTTTTCCTTCCAAATGTCATTTTACTGTCAGACTGTTCTAAACACGGGAAACATGCGCCCCTTTACAGGCATACTATAGAAACCCCCCAGGTACGAAATTTAAAGGGATATTACACTTTTATTGTTTGACTTTAAGCATTATTAAAATCACTGCTCCTGAAAAAACGGCCGTTTTTACAACTTTTTTTTGCATTGATCCATGTCCCCTGGGGCAGGACCCGGGTCCCCAAACACTTTTTATGACAATAACTTGCATATAAGAAATTGTGTATATCAAAGGTGACACAATTATGAGTGTTCGATACCTTCAATAATGCATAAACATAACACAATTATATTGAAATGATAATAAAAATATTACTTCAATCACCTAAAAAATCCATAACATTGCAATACAAAACTGTGGTGGTGGGGTTGTCAAAATACCAGTAACTGGTTTAAAATTTAAACAGAAGAATAAAGTGCATAGTAACCGTGCATCTATATTAAAACCAGCAAGGTGTATGGTGCAAACAGAAGGTGCCGGTGCAAATCAAGGTTGAAGGAGTGGTAACTAATGATTCTTATATACGGTGCATATTGTGCATGCTGACATCAAAAATAGAAAAATAAAAATAAAAGTAGAAACAAGTGGACAGTTTTGTTTACACATAAAAGAAGTAATATTATTTTGCATGGACAGCGTAAGAGGAAAAGTCTTTGTTGAAAAGGTGACAACAACGTGCTAGCATGTACACGTTGCGATTAAGGTGCTAGAAAACGCATTCATATGCTGCACAGGAGCAGTCCTTTTGTGTGGTTGTGACAGCAACGTCCTGGCATGCACACGTTGCAGTTGGGGTGCTGGGGTAAATCACATCAAGTGTTTTCTTCGTGTGCTGGACCACTTAAGTGGGTAATGGCCCCTTACCTTCAAGTAATAGGGCAAAAAGCATGTGACAAGAGAACTGCTTTAGAGCGTCCGCCTATGGGTTCCAGCGCGTCCCTCTCTGTCCTGGATCCTGGGTTGGAGTTCCCTCAGGTGTAGTGCAGGGGGGTTGTATTCATAGGGGGTAATCAGCAGAAGAGAAGCCAATAGTGTAATCCAGTTTTTAAAAGTAACACTCTTTATTAATAGATTACAGGTACTCACATAAAGTTTGAGAAGCAATAGTATCAATCCAACGAGCAGCGAGCTCATGTGCCTCTGTCTGTGTTTGCAGCCTGTCTCGTCCCTACGCGTGACGTCACACCACGTGACTTCGTCACGTGGTGTGACGTCACGCGTAGGGACGAGACAGGCTGCAAACACAGACAGAGGCACATGAGCTCGCTGCTCGTTGGATTGATACTATTGCTTCTCAAACTTTATGTGAGTACCTGTAATCTATTAATAAAGAGTGTTACTTTTAAAAACTGGATTACACTATTGGCTTCTCTTCTGCTGATTACCCCCTATGAATACAACCCCCCTGCACTACACCTGAGGGAACTCCAACCCAGGATCCAGGACAGAGAGGGACGCGCTGGAACCCATAGGCGGACGCTCTAAAGCAGTTCTCTTGTCACATGCTTTTTGCCCTATTACTTGAAGGTAAGGGGCCATTACCCACTTAAGTGGTCCAGCACACGAAGAAAACACTTGATGTGATTTACCCCAGCACCCCAACTGCAACGTGTGCATGCCAGGACGTTGCTGTCACAACCACACAAAAGGACTGCTCCTGTGCAGCATATGAATGCGTTTTCTAGCACCTTAATCGCAACGTGTACATGCTAGCACGTTGTTGTCACCTTTTCAACAAAGACTTTTCCTCTTACGCTGTCCATGCAAAATAATATTACTTCTTTTATGTGTAAACAAAACTGTCCACTTGTTTCTACTTTTATTTTTATTTTTCTATTTTTGATGTCAGCATGCACAATATGCACCGTATATAAGAATCATTAGTTACCACTCCTTCAACCTTGATTTGCACCGGCACCTTCTGTTTGCACCATACACCTTGCTGGTTTTAATATAGATGCACGGTTACTATGCACTTTATTCTTCTGTTTAAATTTTAAACCAGTTACTGGTATTTTGACAACCCCACCACCACAGTTTTGTATTGCAATGTTATGGATTTTTTAGGTGATTGAAGTAATATTTTTATTATCATTTCAATATAATTGTGTTATGTTTATGCATTATTGAAGGTATCGAACACTCATAATTGTGTCACCTTTGATATACACAATTTCTTTCACTTTATGCCATTTTCACTTGGTTCACCAAGCGCATTATTGTTTATACACTAGTCTTCATAATAAGGATCAGCGCAGCACCACTCACTTTATACATTTATCTCAAAGGTCAGGTGTTTACCCTATCGGTGTATGCGGCTTTTCCACCCCCAGCCTCTTCCATAACTGATAGCGCGGGAATATACCCCCCCTATTCACTAACTTGCATATAAGCCTTTAAAATTAGCACTTTTGATTTCTCCCATAGACTTTTAAAGGGTGTTCTGCGGCATTCGAATTTGCCGCGAACACCCCAAATTGTTCGCTGTTCGGCGAACTTGCGAACAGCCAATGTTCGAGTCGAACATGAGTTCGACTCGAACTCGAAGCTCATCCCTAGATAATACATATCTAACTCTATAAGTCAAATTTGTCTTACCTAGACACTGAAATCTTTGGGTGCCACAAGAACAACGTCTCTTTATCTGTAGCATTAACAGACCAATAAGACAAGGCGCATCCCAATCACTAGTCAAGACAGTGAACAGGAATCAACGCTCCTGAGAATAACAATAAGATTAATTAACTTCGGGCAAGCTCAAAACCTGTCTCATAAAAGAGCAACCTGTCATAGATGGGTTTACCTTGTAAAGAAAAAAAGGTTCTCATGCAGGATTCAAAATACGGCAGATGGCTGCATCAGCAATACCATCACCATAAGGGTGTTTAAGTATCCCCTCCATCCCTGCGGCATCTGACATCGCTGCCGGGATGTGGACGTCCATTGGCTGTACTCCCCTAACTCCACCCAGCCTCAATCCAAGCAGGGAACAGGATCTTTCGATAACACGCGATCACAACACGTCGGCCGCTGTGAACCACGCATGCGTGAGATAACTACGGCCATTTTAGAAAATCCTCATTCCCTTAACCACGTATCGCTGCTAATCGCGCATGCCCCAATAGTCCACAAGGAACCAGGATATGCAGTCAAAGACAAGTATCTTTTTTCTATGGTTGGTTATCTGTGTCTTTACAATGTATTGATTTTATGTATGAATTAAAACAATGATGTGAAGGTCTTTTGATGGTTGATACTTGTCTCTGTCCAAGTCCAAATAATCCAAATAATGATGTTTCCTTACAGGTTCAATTAGGGGTATATGTCCGCTCTGTGACACACTAATACTTTGTGAGAGACTATCCACTTGGGGTTCTGGTAGTTCTTTGGAGCGGTGTTTGCAATCTGGGTGAGAGTTAATTTATCAAATGACCTATAATTAATTGTATGTATATATATATGGGTTTTCTGTATATCTTTAATAGACCTTTATGGACCTTATAAATTAGGTATTCTATGCTGATTGAATATACTTAATGTTTTTCTCTCTTCTCTGGTTTATAATAAGCTCCTGAGGAAGCCATGCTGATGGTGAAACATGTAGAGCTGAAAATACCATGTACTACGACCGTATGAATGTTCATATGCCGATTTTACAATTTTTTAATGTTTATTTATTACAATTTTGTTAATTTTTGATTTTGTTTCAATTGATTAATTTGGCACCTTAAAACTCCCATTTTCGCACTTTATTACTAATGTTTCTACTATGGGGAGGAGGTGCCTTCTAATGAGACCCCTCATCCTTGGATAAAAAACTTATTGCTCTTTCCTAAAAAAATATGCAATTAACAGAAACTTATTAAAACATCAATCAATTCCTTGGTAAAATAATATATATATATATATATGGAGTAATGAACTAATTAAGTGATACTCATTGTCCCAGCGACTCAGATCAATCCCTTATCTTAATTTGAAAAGCAGTGTGTGAAAAGAGCAAGAGGAGACTGTGAACGAAAATCTTAATTAAGTAAAGAAAGATTGTTGACTCCTCTGTACTGTCAAAGTCTGGTTTGCTGAAAAGACTCATGGGAAATAGTAAGTGCTTTTTGGCTATATTAAAAGTTATTTTAAAGGATTATTACCCTATAGATTGTATAGTCATAATTACAGCAGCCAGTTCAAGCTTGTTATTGTCTTTAGTAAACTCAAGGAACTATGTGAGAATTTATATTTGAGGCAAACAGTTTAAACATAATAGCGCTACATATTTGATCATATTAACCACTTCAGCGCCGGAAGGATTTAACCACCAGGCCATTTTTTCCGATACGGCACTGCGTCGCTTTAACTGACAATTGCGTGGTCATGCGATGCTGTACCCAAACAAAATTGACGTTCTTTTTTTTGACGACCAACAATTTTGAAAAATTTTTTTTTTCATTTCCACTATAATACATATTCCAAAAATATTAAAAAAATTAATTTATTCATCAGTTTAGGCCGATTTATATTCTTCTACATATTTTTGGTAAAGAAAAATCGCAATAGACGTATATTGATTGGTTTGCGCAAAAGTTATAACGTCTACAAACTATGGGATAGATTTAGAGACTTTTATTTTTTTATTGTTTTTACTGGTAATGGTGGCGATCTGCAATTTTTAGCAGGACTGCGACATTGCAGCGGACAAATCTGACCCCAAATGACACTTTTTGGGGACCAGTGATATTATTACCTTGATCAGTGCTATAAAAATGCACTGACCAATGTAAAAATGACACTGGCAGGGAAGGGGTTGACACTGGGGGGGCGATCAAGGGGTTAACTGTGTTCCCTGGGTGTGTTCTAACTGTAGGGGGGATGGGCTACCAGGGACATGACAGAGATCACTGTTCCCAATCACTGGGAACAGTAGATCTCTGACATCATCTGGCAGAACGGGGAAATCGCCTTGTTTACATAGGCAGTTCCTCATTCTGCCTCTGTACACCACGATTGCGGGTCGCCAGCAGACATTGAGTCTGACGGACCCTAGGGCATGCTCCCATGGCGTGCAGTGGGCACATGTGCTCGCTATCTCCTGTGCAAAGACCGACATACATCTACGGCGGTTTGCGCAGGAGAGCCGACCTGCCGCAGTATAATGAGGGCCACTGGTCAGCAAACAGTTAAAATGCCTTCTGTCTTTTTCAAGGAAATAAGAATAGAAAACATTGTACAGTAAATAGGATAAATATGCAAACACATGGAAAGCAAAGACTTTAACTTTGACTTAAAGTCTATTTACAACAGATTTTAAATGGACTTTTAGGGCGGTAGAATACGCAACTAGCCTATAGTATTCTGTTCTTTTGTGCAAGTACAGACTTCTTTTACGTGTTCTTTGTACCCTTTGATGAAAAAAATGTAGCTTTTTGTAAAATTGTAATTACAATGCAGCAGCCATAGTGCAGTTGCTACTACTTTTCTGGTGGTGTACACATACACAATACAGTACAGCCATGGTGCAGTTGCTACTACTTTTCTGGTGGTGTACACAGTACACAATGCAGTGCAGCCGTAGTGCAGTTGCTACTACATTTCTGGTGGTGTACACAGTACAAAATACAGTTTAGTGTGGTGTTGCAAAACAAAATATACATCATGTCCGGAAGGCCACCAAGGAGAGGCAGACGCTCACAGGCTCACATAAAAGAGGGCAAGCAGGCTCTGTGTCTACAGTCAACAGTGCTGGTCGTGGATATGGTGCATCCTCTGCAGGTGGCTGTGGGGCACGCGTGTCCTATTTCTCAGCTGCTGACCGTGTTATTGAGCCAGAACATGTAGAAGAGTTGGTGGAGTGGATAACAAAGCCGTCCTAATCCTCCTTATCCTCTGTCACCCAGGCTCAGGGTAGTTTGCCTTTCTATGCAGCTGCCAAAGCGGCCTATTCCACCGGCTCTTTGTCCACAGTCACTCCTTCCGTAGCCCCACCATCATGCACGGAGGATTCCCCTGAACTATTCAACCACAGTGTCGGGTACATGCTGCTGGAGGATGCGCAGTGATTTGAAGGCTCCGATGTTGGTTCCCAGGCTGAACAAGGGAGTAATGTGAGCCTAGAGAGAGGGGGTGCCAAGAAGGACAAGAAACAGGCAGTCATGTTCCCCCAGCTGCAGCATAGTGCCAAGTTTGCTCCAGTGCCAAGGAGAGAGGGGATGATGAGGTCACTGACTCTACTTGGGTGCCTTATAGAATAGAGGAGGAGGAGGCACAACTCCAATGAGACAGGATGTCCTCTAGGGGACAGCTTAAGGGCAGCCACCCTAGTGCATCACACCGCAGAGCTCCGCAGGTGCAGGGTGCTGCTGACTCCCCACTGATTTTGAAAAGTTCCTTGGTGTGGGCCTTTTTTACACGTGTGCAGCAGATCGCACCATTGCTGTTTGCAACCTATGTCTGAAGCGGATCAAGTGTGGCCAGAACAGCAGCCACTTGGGCACCACATGCTTGACCAGACATATGACGACCTCCCATGCAGTCTGTTTCCAGTATACTATATTTGAGATTTAATATCTCTCAGATATGATTTGGGTTAAATAAGAGTTCTTTGACTATGAGTGAAAGCTTTAACACAATAACAACATTTATTGGCGAGTAGTTGAAAGTCCATCTAATACACAACCATCTATCTACAGTCTACACACCAAGGAAGAAAAGATTAGGTTAAAATAAGAGAATTACATGAAGAAAATACAGAGTATATTCCTTAAAACATTCCTCTACAAACATATTTAGTTACAAGTAAAATGCAGACCTTTCCCATAATTACCCTTTGCACCAAGGTTCCATTCTGATGGCTACTCTCCCATAAAAGTGTGTTTCCCTCCCATCTAGTCTGTGTATATCATTACAGGCTGATGCCACATTGGTTGGCATTGCGTGGCTCTGATTGGTGAGCTTCCCTATTCCTGGTTAAGGACTGGCTACATCTCCAATCCCTATACTTTGCATAGGTCAGCCCCCTTTAATGCAAATCATTGTGACTATTCTGAGCAGGAGATTAACTTGAAGTTTCCCAAGAAGTTAAGCATTGATTACGAGTTGGCCTCCCTTTATTGCATATCCCAGCATGGGATCCTTTGAAGTGAGTATGTGTAAAACAATGAGGTTTGGATCCTATTGTTTGTAATGAAGGTATAGCAATAGGTGACCCAAGTACTTGCAGCCAATCTGCTAGCAGTACACCACCATCTGATTTTAGCAGGCAAATTTCCCTACCCCAGTTGGAAAACCCTAAAAATAAATTTGGTCCCACCCATCCACATGCTCGGCGTCTGAATGCTAGCTTGGCCAAATTGCTAGCACTGCAACTGATTTTCAGCTGGTAGACTCTGCCCCCTTTCATTAATTTGTGGAATGTGCTGTAACTCAGTGGCCGGTTCCAAAATGCCATTTCTTTTCACGGAAGGCCATTCCGGCTCTCTACCAGCATGTGGAAGGCAATGTTTTGGCCTCGTTGGACAGGGCGGTCAGCAGTAAAGTGCATATTACCGCTGACTTATGGTCTAGCAGGCATGGACAGGGACATTACCTTTCCTTCACGGCGCACTGGGTAACTCTGCTGGCAGCTGGGAAGGATGCAGGACAGCGTTCAGTATTGTTGGAGATTGTTCCACCACCACACCTCCAAAATACTAGTGATGAATCTGCCACAGCTCTCTTCTCCACCCCCTCCTCTTCTTCTTCCTCTATGGCCTCTTCTGCAGATTTGTCCTCTGAACCAGCGGTGCTCTGTAAGCATTCAAGGGGCTACGCAAGCACTCAGGCAAAAAGATGCCATGTGGTGCATGAGTTACATAGTTACATAGTAGGTGAGGTGGAAAAAAGACACAAGTCCATCAAGTTCAACCTGTGTGTGTGTGATTATATGTCAGTATTACATTGTATTCAGACGACGTCAGAAGTGTGACGAAACGTACGTCGGGCGTGCTGACGTGCTGACGTGCCGTATCCACCGTCTGTAGGACGGGTGTTCGTGCTAGCCGGCCGGGTTTCCATGCTGTTTTTTACTCAACACACTCCTTCTCTGCATCCTGGTTTCCTTTGTGGAGGATAGTGAGCCATCCACGGTCTGAGGAAGTGTCCAAACGGTGTTCCCTTCTCAAGAAAGGCCCCGACCGGGTTAAGGTCACAAGCTTTTTAAGCTTGCCATTTGGTAAGCGCCCATTTTATTCATAACACTGTGGTGTGGTGAAGGTCCATCCAGTCCCACCTGTATTTGCCTATCAAGGGGCTCAGTTGCCCGGTTTATCCATTGCACCTTTGAAGATTTTCTTCCATTTATTGGACTTTATTTTGTCACTTGATTGTTTATGAACTCTATTTATCACTATTCACTACTTGTGATTCTATCTATATTATTTAAATCATAGCGCTGCTTCCTTTTGTTTATTTATTACATTGTATATCCCTGTATGTTGCGGTCGTTCAGGTGCATATATAATAGTTTCTTGATGCCCCCCACTGAGACCACCGCCTGTGGAAGGGAATTCCACATCCTTGCCGCTATTACAGTAAAGAACCCTCTACGTAGTTTAAGGTTTAACTATTGCTTAGGGGACAGGAGCCACACTGGGGCAGAGATTCTGTTAGCTCTGCAGGGCAGGCTCAAAGGTGGTTGATGCCACGCCAGCTTCAGCCAGGAATGGTTGTATGCGAAAATGGCACCAACCTTATCTCCGCCCTCCGACAGGGACACTTGACCCATGTTCCATGTTTGGCACACGTCCTGAATTTGATGGTTCTTGAGCAGGTACCCAGGCTTACAAGATCTCCTGAGGCAGGCCAGAAAAGTCTGTGGTCATTTCCGCCGGTCCTAAAATGCCAGTGCATGGCTGGCTGACAATCAAAGGGAATGCAACCTGCCCACCAACCGCCTCATTTGTGACATGTTCACTAGGTGGAACTCAACGTTGGCAATGCTGCAGCGGCTGCACACACAGCAGAGGGACATCAATGAGTACCTGTGTAAGTATGGCACCAGGACAGGCTCAGGGGAGCTTGGCTTCTTTTCGTCACACCAGTGGCTACTGATCAAAGATGCATGCACTGTCCTGTCACCATTTGAGGATGCCACGAGGATGGTGAGCAGCGACAATGCATGCATCAGTGATACTGTATCTCTTGTCTTTCTGTTGGAGCACACGCTTCATGGAATAATGGACAGGGCCCTTGAGGCAGAACAGCAGGAGGAAGAGGAGGACTTCCTTACCTCTCAAGGCCCCCTTTATCCAGATATTATTCCTGCAGGCCTGCCAAACACACAGAAAGAGGAGGCGGAGGATTGTGTCAGCATGGATGTGGAGCATAACACTCAGCAGCAGTCTTCAAGGGATGATTTTAAGTCCCCAGAAACCAAAGGAGTTGTACGCGGTTGGGAGAAGGTTGTTACGTATCATGTGATCCTTATTGACCCAGAGGACTCAGAATCGAATGCCTCTGCAAACTTTCACAGGCTTTGCAGAATCAGGGAGGCCATGCAGCGTAAGGACCATAGGATTCGTGGTATCAAGGAGAGGGATCATTACTGGCTGGCAACCCTTATTGATCCACGTTACAAGGGTAAGGTTGCAGAACTCATCCAACCTTCGCAGAGGGAGCAGAGGATGAAACATCTTCGGGAGGCCTTGAAGAAAGGTTTGTGCAATGCATTTCCAGACCCTGGAAGGTTACAATTTCCTGGTGCTGGACAACGTGTTGCTGAGGCCCCGTTCAGTCCGAGGAAGAGCGGTGGAGAAGGTGGCCGGCTGACCGATGCCTTTAGACAATTTTTCAGTCCTCAGCGCCAAGGTCTGATTGGTTCAAGCAACCATCGCCAGCGTCTGCAGATCTACATGGTGCATGAATATCTAGGGGCAAGAGCAGACTTTGAGACCTTTCCAACAGAGCATCCACTGGGTTACTGGGTCTTGAGGATGGACCACTGGCCAGAACTTGCTCAATATGCAATTGAGCTACTGGCCTGTCCAGCATCCAGTGTGCTTTCTGAACGCACATTCAGTGCTGCTGAAGGGTTTGTAACGGGTCAAAGAGTGTCACAGACTCTTTTGATAGGCTCACATTCATAAAAATGAATCAGTCTTGGATCAGCAGCTATCAAGCACCTGATGCTGTTGTAACTGATTGAATTTGCTTGAATTTGGGATCCCTTGAAGACTTCCTATGCTGACTATCCTATTCCTACACAATCTTGATGATGCTAGCTTCCAACAATATTTTTGATTTAGGGCACCACTACCACTGCCTAAGGCCCAATTTTTCTGTCCCTGTTTAACAGGGGCATGCAATTACAATTTTTGATCTAATATTTCACAGCAGGGCTCGTTCCTGCGCCTAACAAGAGTGAGGGGTTACAGTGTTGTGGCACCACCACCAAGGGCCCAATTTTTCTGCCCCTGCCCCAGCAGCAGGAAAAAAGAACAAGTGTGCCCCACGGCCACCTGCAGAGGATGCACCATGTCCACGACCAGTACTGTTGACTGTAGACACAGAGCCTGCTTGCCCTCTTTTATTGGCCTGTGAGTGTCTGCCTCTCCTTGGTGGCCTTCCGGACATGATGTATATTTTGTTTGGCAACACCACACTGCACTGTATTGTGTACTGTGTACACCACCAGAAAAGTAGTAGCAACTGCACTACGGCTGCACTGTATTGTGTGCTGTGTACACCACCAGAAAAGTTGTAGCAACTGCACCACACTGTACTGTATTGTGTAATGTGTACACCACCAGAAAAGTAGTAGCAACAGCACTAAAGCTGCACTCTTTTGTGTAATGTGTACACCACCAGAAAAGTAGTAACTGCACTACGGTTGCACTGTATTGTATAATGTGTACACCACTAGAAAAGTAGTAGCAACTGCACTACGGTTGCACTGTATTGTGTAATGTGTACACAACCAGAAAAATAGTAGCAACTGCACTACGGTTGCACTGTAGATATACGCTACACTGGATGCTGCAGAGTGTGTATATATATATATATATATATATATATATATATATATATATATATATATATATATACAGTCAGGTCCATAAATATTGGGACATCAACACAATTCTAAACTTTTTTGGCTCTATACACCACCACAATGGATTTGAAATGAAACAAACAAGATGTGCTTTAACTGCAGACTTTCAGCTTTAATTTGAGGGTATTTACATCCAAATCAGGTGAACGGTGTAGGAATTACAACAGTTTGTATGTGCCTCCCACTTTTTAAGGGACCAAAAGTAATGGGACAATGGGCTTCTCAGCTGTTCCATGGCCAGGTGTGTGTTATTCCCTCATTATCCCATTTACAAGGAGCAGATAAAAGGTCCAGAGTTCATTTCAAGTGTGCTATTTGCATTTGGAATCTGTTGCTGTCAACTCTCAATATGAGATCCAAAGAGCTGTCACTATCAGTGAAACAAGCCATCATTAGGCTGAAAAAACAAAACAAACCCATCAGAGAGATAGCAAAAACATTAGGTGTGGCCAAATCAACAGTTTGGAACATCCTTAAAAAGAAAGAATGTACCAGTGTGCTCAGCAACACCAAAAGACCCGGAAGACCATGGAAAACAACTGTGGTGGATGACCGAAGAATTCTTTCCCTGGTGAAGAAAAAACCCTTCACAACAGTTGGCCAGATCAAGAACATTCTCCAGGAGGTAGGTGTATGTGTGTCAAAGTCAACAATCAAGAGAAGAGTTCACCAGAGTGAATACAGAGGGTTCACCAGAAGATGTAAACCATTGGTGAGCCTCAAAAACAGGAAGGCCAGATTAGAGTTTGCCAAACAACATCTAAAAAAGCCTTCACAGTTCTGGAACAACATCCTATGGACAGATGAGACCAAGATCAACTTGTACCAGAGTGATGGGAAGAGAAGAGTATGGAAAAAGGAAAGGAACTGCTCATGATCCAAAGCATACCACCTCATCAGTGAAGCATGGTGGTGGTAGTGTCATGGCGTGGGCATGTATGGCTGCCAATGGAACTGGTTCTCTTGTATTTATTGATGATGTGACTGCTGACAAAAGCAGCAGGATGAATTCTGAAGTGTTTCGAGCAATATTATCTGTTCATATTCAGCAAAATGCTTCAGAACTCATTGGACTGCGCTTCACAGTGCAGATGGACAATGACCCGAAGCATACTGCGAAAGCAACCAAAGAGTTTTTTAAGGGAAAGAAGTGGAATGTTATGCAATGGCCAAATCAATCACCTGACCTGAATCCGATTGAGCATGCATTTCACTTGCTGAAGACAAAACTGAAGGCAAAATGCCCCAAGAACAAGCAGGAACTGAAGACTGTTGCAGTAGAGGCCTGGCAGATCATCACCAGGGATGAAACCCAGCATCTGGTGATGTCTATGCATTCCAGACTTAAGGCTGTAATTGACTGCAAAGGATTTTCAACCAAGTATTAAAAAGTGAAAGTTTGATGGATGATTGTTAATCTGTCCCATTACTTTTGGTCCCTTAAAAAGTGGGAGGCACATATACAAACTGTTGTAATTCCTACACCGTTCACCTGATTTGGATGTAAATACCCTCAAATTAAAGCTGAAAATCTGCAGTTAAAGCATCTTGTTTTTTTCATTTTAGATCCATTGTGGTGGTGTATAGAGCCAAAAAGATTAGAATTGTGTCGATGTCCCAATATTTATGGACCTGACTGTATATACACTAGACTGTCTGTATATATATATATATATATACATATATATATATATATATATATATATATATATATATCAAATGCACCGCCTGAAGTAGATTAGAAATAGTACACCACGGAATGCACTGTAGAAGGTAGATCTTTAGGCTACACTGACTGGATGCAGAGTGTATATATATATATATATAGGAAGGCCGGTTTATCGGCCTGAAGTTATGGGAGGAGCCTGGAGGGTATTTAACCAGACCATCCACGATGGTCTGTGTCGGTTCCAGTGCGCGGTACCTACGTCACCAGGCCGACTTTTCGAGGAAACCACCGCATGTTAGCAAGTTCCTACGCTCCAGTTCCAGCGTCGCTGTTCCCCGTTCGCAGTCCCCGATTTTCGATCGTTTCACCGGCGCAGGTAGGAGGTATTGTTACCGTTTATAGAACGTATTGTTACCTTATCCATACGGAGCCACGCACGGGACAAGCTGCCCACAAGTCCCGAAACCTTGTTCCACACATCACTTCCCCCCCCCCGCTACTAAACCATACACCTTTTACGAAAAACCCCCACTGTCATCTAAAACTGACACTACACCTTCACAAGCACTCACCAACAGTGCGCTTCTCCCATCCGACCGATCCGAGTCCAGTCGCAACAGCGGCTCAACAATTCGCATCCTTAGCATACACAAGCACTCACTAACAGTGCCTCTTCATCCGACCGGTCCGAGTCCAGTCGCAACAGCGACTCAATGATTCAGATCTTCAGCCACACATGCATTCACTTACAATATGCTTCTTTATTCGACCGATCCGAGTCCAGTCGCAACAGCGGCTTAATGATTCAGATCTTTAGCATACACTAGTACTCACCCACAATTTGCTTCTTTAGCATACACAAGTACTCACCCACAATATGCTTCTTTAGCATACACAAGTACTCACCCACAATATGCTTCTTTAGCATACACAAGTACTCACCCACAATATGCTTCTTTAGCATACACAAGTATTCATCCACAATATGCTTCTTTAGCATACACAAGTACTCACCCACAATATGCTTCTTTAGCATACACAAGTACTCACCCACAATATGCTTCTTTAGCATACACAAGTACTCACCCACAATATGCTTCTTTAGTAGGGATGAGCCGAACACCCCCCGGTTCGGTTCGCACCAGAACCCGCGAACGGACCGCAAGTTCGCACGAACGTTAGAACCCCATTGACGTCTATGGGACTCGAACGTTCGAAATCAAAAGTGCTAATTTTAAAGGCTAATTTGCATGGTATTGTCCTAAAAAGGGTTTGGGGACCCGGGTCCTACCCCAGGGGACATGTATCAATGCAAAAAAAACTTTTAAAAACGGCCGTTTTTTCGGGAGCAGTGATTTTAATGATGCTTAAAGTAAAAAAAAAGTGAAATATTCCTTTAAATATCGTACCTGGGGGGTGTCTATAGTATGCCTGTAAAGTGACGCGTGTTTCCCATGTTTAGAACAGTCCCTGCACCAAATGTCATTTTTAAAGGAAAAAATCTCATTTAAAACTGCTTGCGGGTTTAATGTCATGTCGGGTCATGGCAATATGGATGAAAATCAGTGAGACAAACGGCATGGGTACCCCCCAGTCCATTACCAGGCCCTTTGGGTCTTGTATGGATATTAAGGGGAACCCCACACCCAAATTAAAATAAGGAAAGGTGTGGGGCCACCAGGCCCTATATACTCTGAACAGCAGTATACAGGCGGTGCAAACAAGACAGGGACTGTAGGTTTGTTGTTAAGTAGAATCTGTTTGTAATTTTGAACATTTTTAATGTGTTTAGCTCCAGCCAAAAAATCTTTTCTAAGCTTTTGGAAAACATAGGGAAGGGTTATCACCCCTGTGACATTTGTTTTGCGTCTTTCCTCCTCTTCAGAAGATTTCACCTCACTTTTTTGTCCCAATGAAAAATGTTTTTTGAAAATTTGGGTTTTTTTGTGGAACAAGGATTGGAAAGCATCAGTGGAAAGGAGAAATTGTTTTCCCATATTAACTCTTACATGAGAGAATTTCCCTTCCTATGGGTAGATTTCATCTCACTTCCTGTTGTCTCCTTCCGTTTGCAAGTAGGAGTCGTTTGTAAGTTAGATGTTTGAAAGTAGGGTCCTGCCCTATATACTCAGCAGAAATTTGGGCCTTAGGTGTTGCTGTGGCCAAAACACTGTAAGCCCTCACAGGGCCCTGCTGTGAAATATTAGATCAAGAATTGTAATTACATGCCCCTGTTGAACAGGAGCTGAAAAATTAGGCCTTAGGCACTGGTGCTGGTGCCACAACACTGCAACCCCTCACAGACACTCTAGTTGGAACGCAGGAACGAGCCCTGCTGCAAAGTATTGCATCAAAAATTGTAATTACATGCCCCTGTTAGACAGGGGCAGAAAAATTGGGCCTTAGGCACTGGTGCTGGTGCCACAACACTGCAACCCCTCACAGACACTCTAGTTGGAACGCAGGAACGAGCACTGCTGCAAAGTATTGCATCAAAAATTGTA
Organism: Lithobates septentrionalis; assembly: GCA_037952835.1. Taxonomy (NCBI): domain Eukaryota; kingdom Metazoa; phylum Chordata; class Amphibia; order Anura; family Ranidae; genus Lithobates; species Lithobates septentrionalis. The sequence continues at coordinate 1,790,752 of JBBDGP010001535.1, forward strand.
ATTACACGCCCCTGTTAGACAGGGGCAGAAAAATTGGGCCTTAGGCACTGGTGCTGGTGCCACAACACTGCAACCCCTCACAGACACTCTAGTTGGAACGCAGGAACGAGCCCTGCTGCAAAGTATTGCATCAAAAATTGTAATTTCACGCCCCTGTTAGACAGGGGCAGAAAAATTGGGCCTTAGGCACTGGTGCTGGTGCCACAACACTGCAACCCCTCACAGACACTCTAGTTGGAATGCAGGAACGAGCCGTGCTGCAAAGTATTACATCAAAAATTGTAATTACACGCCCCTGTTATACAGGGGCTGAAAAATTGTGCCTTAGGCACTGGTGGTGGCGCCCAGAACCAAAAATGTTCTTACAAGCTATCAGCGTGATGATTGAGGAGGAAGAGGATAATTACTCAGGGATAATCACTCAGCATCAGCATAGGCAGTCTTTGAAGGGATCTGAAAAAAATTATTCAGTTACATCAGCATCAGGTGCTTGGTAGCTGGTGGTGATCCAAGACTGATTCATTTTTATGAAGGTCAGCCGATCGACCGAGTCAGTGGACAGACGCACCCTGTGATCGGTTACCACGCCTCCAGCAGCACTGAATGTACGTTCCGAAAGAACGCTGGATGCAGGACAGGCCAGTAGCTCAATTGCATACTGTGCAAGCTCTGGCCAGTGATCCATCCTCAAGACCCAGTAACCCAGAGGATTTTCGGTGGGAAAGGTGTCCAAGTCTGATCTTGCCCCTAGGTATTCCTGCACCATGTAAAACAGACGCTGGCGATGGTTGCTGGAACCGATCATACCTTGGGGCTGCGGACCAAAAAATTGTCTGAACGCATCGGTCAGACGGCCACCTTCTCCACCGCTCCTTCTTTGACTGACCGAAGCCTCAGCAACACGTTGTCCAGAAACAGGAGTTTGTAACCTCCCAGTCTCTGGGAACGCGTTGCACAGACCTTTCTGCAAGGCCTCCCGAAGATGTTTCATCCTCTGCTCCCTCTGCGATGGCAAGATAAGGTCCGCAACCTTACCCTTGTAACGTGGATCAAGGAGGGTTGCCAGCCAGTATTGGTCCTTCTCCTTGATACCACGAATACGAGGATCCTTACGCAGGCTTTGCAGGATCAGGGAGGCCATGCAGCGTAGGTTTGCTGAGGCATTCGGTCCGGAGTCCTCTGGGTCACTAAGGACAACAACGTCCGCAGCCACCTCCTCCCAGCCACGTACAAGTCCATGTGTTCCTTGGGACTGATCCCTTAAAGACTGCTGATGCTGAGTGCCAGGCTCCACCTCCATACTGACACAATCTTCCTCCTCCTCCTCCTCCTCCTCCTCGTCCTCTTCCTGTGTGATCGGCGGGCACGCAGGAACACTGTCTGGATAAAGGGGGCCTTGAGAGCTAAGGAAGTCCTCCTCTTCCTGCCTCTGTTCTGCCTCAAGTGCCCTGTCCATTATTCCACGCAGCGTGTGCTCCAACAGGTGGACAAGGGGGACAGTGTCACTGATGCATGCACTGTCAGTGCTCACCATCCTCGTGGCCTCCTCGAATGGTGACAGGACAGTGCATGCATCCCTGATCATGGCCCACTGGCGTGGGGAAAAAAAACCAAGGTCCCCTGACCCTGTCCTGGTGCCATAGTCGCACAGGTACTCATTGATGGCCCTCTGCTGCGTGTGCAGCCGCTGCAGCATGGCCAACGTCGAGTTCCACCTGGTGGGCATGTCACAGATTAGGCGGTTCTTGGGCAGGTTAAACTCCTTTTGGAGGTCCGTCAGCCGAGCACTGGCATTATATGACCGGCGGAAATGCACACAGACTTTCCTGGCCTGCCTCAGGACATCCTGTAAGCCCGGGTACCTGCCCAAGAACCGCTGCACCACCAAGTTAAGGACGTGAGCCAAACAGGGCACATGGGTCAGTTGTCCCTGTCGGAGGGCAGAGAGGAGGTTGGTGCCATTGTCGCAAACCACCATTCCTGCCTTAAGTTGGCGTGGCGTCAACCACCTCTGAACCTGCCCCTGCAGAGCTGACAGAACCTCTGCCCCAGTGTGGCTCCTGTCCCCCAAGCACACCAGCTCAAGCACCGCATGGCATCTTTTGGCCTGCGTACTTGCGTAGCCCCTTGAACGCCTACGGAGCACCGCTGGTTCCGAGGAAGAGGCCATGGAGGAAGAAGAAGAGGAGGGGGTGGAGGAGAGAGGTGTGTCACAATCAGCATTTTGGAGGCGTGGTGGCGGAACAACCTCCAACACTACTGCACCTTGTCCTGCATCCTTCCCAGCTGCCAGCAGAGTCACCCAATGCGCCGTGAAACTTAAGTAACGTCCCTGTCCATGCCTGCTGGACCATGAGTCAGCGGTAATATGCACCTTACCGCTGACCGCCCTGTCCAGCGAGGCATGGACATTGCCTTCCACATGCCGGTAGAGAGCCGGAATCGCCTTCCGTGAGAAAAAGTGGCGTTTGGGTACCTGCCACTGAGGAACCGCACATTCCACAAACTCACGGAAGGGGGCAGAGTCTACCAACTGAAAAGGCAGCAGTTGAAGTGCTAGCAATTTTGCCAAGCTAGCATTCAACCGCTGGGCATGTGGATGGCTGGGAGCAAACTTCTTTCGGCGGTGCAGCAGCTGGGGCAGGGAAATTTGCCTGGTACAATCTGACGTCGGTGTACCAAAAGCAGATTGCCCACAAGTACTTGGCTGTGACACACCTAATTCTACACCTTCATTCCTCTCACTGCAGGTCTCAGAGAGGACTGAAGGTCTAGTGGGGTTGGAAATCTCAGCTGATGAGGAGCAAGGAGAGATCGTCTTTGTTCTTTGGTGTGGGTCTTTCAGATACGCTTGCCAACGAACTGCATGGCAGGTCAACATATGTCTGGTCAAGCATGTGGTACCCAAGCGGGAGATGTTTTGGCCACGCGAGATACGCTTGAGACATATGTTGCAAATAGCAGCGGTGCGATCTGATGCACTCGTCTCAAAAAAGGCCCACACCAAAGAACTTTTTGAATAACGCGCAGAGACTGCAGCGCCCTGCACATGTGGAGCTTTGGGGTGTGATGCAGTCAATGTGCTGCCCTTAGGCTGGCCCCTGGAGGGCATCCTGCCTAGTTGGTGATGTGCCACCTCCTCCTCCTCCTCCTCCTCCTCCTCTCTCCTATCAGGCACCCACGTTGAGTCAGTGACCTCATCATCCCCTCCCTCCTCATCACTGGAGCAAACCTGGCAGTATGCTGCAGCAGGGGGAGCATGACTGCCAGATTGCTGTCCTTCTTGGGCACCCCCTCTGTCCGTGCTCATGTTACTGCCTTCATTGATCTCAGTATCATCATCAGAGCCTTCCAAACGCTGGGCATCCTCCTGGAGCATGTACCCAACACTGTGGTCAAACAGTTCGAGGGAATCCTCATGAGGACATGGTGGAGCTAGGGAAGGAGTCACTGATGACATTGAGCTGAGGGAAGAGGCCGCTGCTTTGCCAGACAAAGCACCCTGGGCATGGGTGAGAGAGGATGAGGAGGATGAGGACGGCTTGGTCATCCACTCGACCAAGTCTTCCGCATGTTGCGGCTCAACACGGCCAGCTGCCGAAAAAAAGGCCAAGCGTGTCCCATGGCCACGTGCTGATGAGGATGCACCGTCTCCACGACCAGCACTAGACACAGAGCCTGCTTGCCCTCTCTTATTGGCTTGTGACTGTCTGCCTCTCCTTCTTGGCCTTCCAGACATACTAATGGCCTGTAGCTGCACTAAGCTGGGATAGAACACCTGTAATTTTCTTCAGGTAGCTTTATATACTGTAACCAGACAAGCCTGCCTGTCAGTAGGAAGATAACAGGAACGGATCTAGCTGAACACTGTGAGCAGGACGTACTGCACTAAATGTATATAGCAGGAACGGATCTAGCTGAACACTGTGAGCAGGACGCACTGTACTAAATGTAAATAGTCTAGCTGCCTGACCGTGGTACTAATAGGATCAAAAAGAACACCTGTAATTTTCTTAAGGTAGCTTTATATACTGTAACCAGACAAGCCTGCCTGTCAGTAGGAAGATAACAGGAACGGATCTAGCTGAACACTGTGAGCAGGACACACTGTACTAAATGTAAATAGTCTAGCTGCCTGACCGTGGTACTAATAGGATCAAAAAGAACACCTGTAATTTTCTTCAGGTAGCTTTATATACTGTAACCAGACAAGCCTGCCTGTCAGTAGGAAGATAACAGGAACGGATCTAGCTGAACACTGTGAGCAGGACGCACTGTACTAAATGTAAATAGTCTAGCTGCCTGACCGTGGTACTAATAGGATCAAAAAGAACACCTGTAATTTTCTTAAGGTAGCTTTATATACTGTAACCAGACAAGCCTGCCTGTCAGTAGGAAGATAACAGGAACGGATCTAGCTGAACACTGTGAGCAGGACGCACTGTACTAAATGTAAATAGTCTAGCTGCCTGACCGTGGTACTAATAGGATCAAAAAGAACACCTGTAATTTTCTTAAGGTAGCTTTATATACTGTAACCAGACAAGCCTGCCTGTCAGTAGGAAGATAACAGGAACGGATCTAGCTGAACACTGTGAGCAGGACGTACTGCACTAAATGTATATAGCAGGAACGGATCTAGCTGAACACTGTGAGCAGGACGCACTGTACTAAATGTAAATAGTCTAGCTGCCTGACCGTGGTACTAATAGGATCAAAAAGAACACCTGTAATTTTCTTAAGGTAGCTTTATATACTGTAACCAGACAAGCCTGCCTGTCAGTAGGAAGATAACAGGAACGGATCTAGCTGAACACTGTGAGCAGGACACACTGTACTAAATGTAAATAGTCTAGCTGCCTGACCGTGGTACTAATAGGATCAAAAAGAACACCTGTAATTTTCTTCAGGTAGCTTTATATACTGTAACCAGACAAGCCTGCCTGTCAGTAGGAAGATAACAGGAACGGATCTAGCTGAACACTGTGAGCAGGACGCACTGTACTAAATGTAAATAGTCTAGCTGCCTGACCGTGGTACTAATAGGATCAAAAAGAACACCTGTAATTTTCTTAAGGTAGCTTTATATACTGTAACCAGACAAGCCTGCCTGTCAGTAGGAAGATAACAGGAACGGATCTAGCTGAACACTGTGAGCAGGACACACTGTACTAAATGTAAATAGTCTAGCTGCCTGACCGTGGTACTAATAGGATCAAAAAGAACACCTGTAATTTTCTTCAGGTAGCTTTATATACTGTAACCAGACAAGCCTGCCTGTCAGTAGGAAGATAACAGGAACGGATCTAGCTGAACACTGTGAGCAGGACGTACTGCACTAAATGTATATAGCAGGAACGGATCTAGCTGAACACTGTGAGCAGGACGCACTGCACTGAATGTAAATAGCAGGAACGGATCTAGCTGAACACTGTGAGCAGGACGCACTCACTGAAATGTAAATAGCAGGAACGGATCTAGCGAACACTGTGAGCAGGACGCACTGCACTGATGTAAATAGCAGGAACGGATCCTAGCTGAACACATGTGAGCAGGACGCACTCACTGAATGTAAATAGCAGGAACGGATCTAGCTGAACACTGTGAGCAGGACGCACTGCACTGAATGTAAATAGCAGGAACGGATCTAGCTGAACACTGTGAGCAGGACGCACTGCACTGAATGTAAATAGCAGGAACGGATCTAGCTGAACACTGTGAGCAGGACGCACTGCACTGAATGTAAATAGCAGGAACGGATCTAGCTGAACACTGTGAGCAGGACGCACTGCACTGAAATGTAAATAGCAGGAACGGATCTAGCTGAACACTGTGAGCAGGACGCACTGCACTGAATGTAAATAGCAGGAACGGATCTAGCTGAACACTGTGAGCAGGACGCACTGCACTGAATGTAAATAGGGAACGGATCTAGCTGAACACTGTGAGCAGGACGCACTGCACTGAATGTAAATAGCAGGAACGGATCTAGCTGAACACTGTGAGCAGGACGCACTGCACTGAATGTAAATAGCAGGAACGGATCTAGCTGAACACTGTGAGCAGGACGCACTGCACTGAATGTAAATAGCAGGAACGGATCTAGCTGAACACTGTGAGCAGGACGCACTGCACTGAATGTAAATAGCAGGAACGGATCTAGCTGAACACTGTGAGCAGGACGCACTGCACTGAATGTAAATAGCAGGAACGGATCTAGCTGAACACTGTGAGCAGGACGCACTGCACTGAATGTAAATAGCAGGAACGGATCTAGCTGAACACTGTGAGCAGGACGCACTGCACTGAATGTAAATAGCAGGAACGGATCTAGCTGAACACTGTGAGCAGGACGCACTGCACTGAATGTAAATAGCAGGAACGGATCTAGCTGAACACTGTGAGCAGGACGCACTGCACTGAATGTAAATAGCAGGAACGGATCTAGCTGAACACTGTGAGCAGGACGCACTGCACTAAATGTAAATACCAGGAACGGATCTAGCTGAACACTGTGAGCAGGACGCACTGCACTGAATGTAAATAGCAGGAACGGATCTAGCTGAACACTGTGAGCAGGACGCACTGCACTGAATGTAAATAGCAGGAACGGATCTAGCTGAACACTGTGAGCAGGACGCACTGCACTAAATGTAAATACCAGGAACGGATCTAGCTGAACACTGTGAGCAGGACGCACTGCACTGAATGTAAATAGCAGGAACGGATCTAGCTGAACACTGTGAGCAGGACGCACTGCACTGAATGTAAATAGCAGGAACGGATCTAGCTGAACACTGTGAGCAGGACGCACTGCACTAAATGTAAATAGCAGGAACGGATCTAGCTGAACACTGTGAGCAGGACGCACTGCACTGAATGTAAATAGCAGGAACGGATCTAGCTGAACACTGTGAGCAG
>JBBDGP010001536.1:0-10000 GCA_037952835.1 Lithobates septentrionalis
CATGATTGGATCGGTCAGGCGTCTGCTGTATTCCATTACTTTACCATTGTCCAGCGTGGGCAGTCAATGACTGGGGAAGGGGGGAGGAGTCCGGTGACGTCGATGTCCGTGACATCACCGGATCTCCGACGGAACTCCCTGAAGCCGGCAGAGAGGTAAGTACCGATCAAAAGAATTTTGATCAATCAAAAAAATTAACGATTAATCAAGGAAAAAATAGTTAAATTTCCGCAGCCCTAATATCTTGTACACATTTTTGGTAAAACACACACACACACAAACTAAAAAAAAAAACGCAATAGGCGTATATTGATTAGTTTGCGCAAAAGTTATCACATCTACAAAACTACTAGATTAAAAGGACTTTTTTGGTTTTTAATGGTAATGGCAGCAATCTGCGGTTTTTAGCAGACTGACATTGCGGCGGACAAATCTGACCCCAAATTACACTTTTTGGGGACCAGTGACAGTATTACATTGATTTGTGCTATAAAAATGCACTGATCAATGTAAAAATGTCACAGGGAAGGAAGGGGGTTAACACTAGGGGGCGATCAAGGGGTTACGCGTGTTCTAACTGTAGGGGGGAGATGGGCTTACTGGAACATGCCAGATCACTGTTCCCGATCACTGGGAACAGTAGATCTCGGTCATGTCACCTAGCAGACTAGGGAACTGCTTCTCCTCACCGCGATCGCTGGCAGAGTCCGAACCGCGCGCCTGCTATCCTACGTACGGGTACATCGGTATATGCAGGAGAGCTGACCTGCCACAGTATATCTGCATGAGCTGGTCGGCAAGTGGTTAATGTCTAAACCGCTGGCAACAAAAGCGAGTACACCCCTAAGGTGAAAATGTCCAAAATTGGGCCCAAAGTATCAATATTGCGTGGCCACCATTTTCCAGCACTGCCTTAACCCTCCTGGGCATGGAGTTCACCAGATGCCACTGGAGACCTCTTCCACCTTCTGTTTGAGGATGCCTCACAGATGCTCAATAGGGTTTAGGTCTGGAGACATGCTTGGCCAGTCCATCACCTTTACCCTCAGCTTCTTTATAGCAAGGCGGTGGTCATCTTGGAGGTGTGTTTGGGGTCGTCATGTTGGAATACTGCCCTGGGGCCCAGCCTCCGAAGGGAGGGGATCATGCTCTGCTTCAGCATGTCACAGTACACATTGGCATTCATGGATCCTTCAATGAATTGTAGCTCCCCAGTTCTGGCAGCACTCATGCAGCCCCAAACCATGACACTCCCACCACTATGCTTGACTGTAGGCAAGACACACTTGTTTGTGTACTCATCTGGTTGCCGCCACACGCGCTTGACACCATCTGAACCAAATAAGTTTATCAGACCACAGGACATGGTTCCAGTCAGTGGCAGCCCGTGCATTGTGGGCGCCACCCCCCCCCCCCTTTTTCGCTATTTTCACACCAATGTTTCTCCTTGCAAATCAGCAGGCAGGTCAGTGAGACCTGTCTCCCGATTGGCCAAAGCATTAGGCGAACCTATTGGATGCCTAATGCTTTGGCGGAAGAGGAGACGCGGAGGAGGAAGTCTGAGGATCTGAGTGGACACAGGAGCCTCCGTTTCCGCCGAGAGCCCTGTCACTCCAGTGACAGCCGAGCCTGGCTGCACATGATGGGGCACAGTGAGGCTGCAATTGATGGGGAGGGGGGGGTCAGTATTTTTCAGTGAGTTTGTGTCCCCCCAAAAATTGAGCACCATCCGCCACTGGTTCCAGTAAACCATGTCCTTAGTCTGCTTGTCTTCAAAACGTTTGTGGGCTAGAACTAGAAGAGGCCTCCTTCTGGGATGACAGCCATAGTGCATGGTCTGAGCACTGAACGGCTGACACCCCCCCCCCTGGCTTCCAGTGGCACTGGGTCATTGATGTGACAGAAGCAGCCGGATGACTTCTGCAGTATTTAGAAATATACTGTCAGCCCAAATTCAGCCAAATGCAGCAAAGTTGATTAGCGGGCGCTTCACAGTACAGATGGACAACAAGCCAAAACACACACTACAAAAGGCAACCCAGGAGCTTTTGAAGGAAAATAAGCGGAATATTTTGCAATGGCAGAGTCAATCACCTGATCTCAACCAAATTGAGCATGCATTTCACTTGAAGGCAAAAACTAAAGACAGAAACACCCACAAAGAACAACTAAAGACAGCAGCAGTTGGAGCCTGGCAAAACATCAAAAAACACCCAGTCTGGTAATGCCCATGGGTTCCACACTTAAAGGCAGTTATTGCCAGTAAAGGATTCTCAAAATATTAAAAAATGAACAATTCAGGATTATTTTCTATTGTCCAATTACATTTGAGCCCCTGTTAAGGGGGGGGGGGCTTATATAAAAAATGGTTGCAGTTTCTAAACTTTGTAATTGATATTTATGTTCTACCCCTTGAATTAATGCTGAAAGTCTGCACTTCAGTCATTTGGATTGTTTTGTTTTAATTTTATTCTGGTGGCATACAGAGCCAAAAGTACAAATATAAATATATATATATATATATATATATATATATATATATATATATATATATATATATATATATATATATATATATATATATATATATATATATATATATATATATATATATATATATATATATATATATATATATATATATATATATATATATATATATATATATATATATATATATATATATATATATATATATAGCACAAAAAAGGATGCAGTCAAAGTGAGGCAAATCTATAAGATTGCAATCCAACAGGGGAAGCGAAGAGTTCATGGGTAAACACATTTAGCTCTTCTAAACAAATCGAAAAAGGCAACTGTCAAAATTTTAGTTTATGCTAGAAATCATTTAACTTAAACAACTGGCAACATAAAACATTCAATAGTACAACACCGAGCAAGTATTTTTTTTTTTAATGTCCTTTTGCCGTTCATAACAGCTATTTATTAAATCATTTTTTTATTTAGAAAGGGAACAATACAGTAGAGAAAAAAAAAAAAAGAAGAAGTAAGAAGAAAGAAGTAGTAACAGGGTAGAAAGTAAATAAAATAAATACTTTGCCAACTTTAAACAATGCAAAAATGAAGGTTTACCATGAGTAGCATTATAAATCCCACAATCATGCTTTTGGCACTGGAAAAAGGCAAGTCTTCTGTTCTAAGTGGTGATGCCCTGCTACCAACCTTAGTTGTCACATGTTTTAAAAAAAATAAAAAAAAAAAAGGGGGAGCGCCCCCTAAAATATAAGGGGATCGCACACCTACCTTGTGGGGTAGTGACACTGCCTCAATTACTGCCCATTTAACCAATCTTGCCCCTAGAAATAACACTCAAATTGGCAATGTTTTGGAAATACTTGTGGCAAATAACTGTGCAGGATTTCACATTACAGACAAATCTAGATTTCATGGGATCTCAGGGTAGATTATGGACATTTTTTTTTCATCAGTAGTCAGTTTGGTTGTTCAAGTTTAGATCAAATCCTTCCCTTTCTCCATTCAAATTGGAAGCAAAAAAAAAAAAAAGGCATCCTATTAGGCCACGGCTTCCCAATTCTGACTGAGCAGGAAATTCCAGCAGGTTTTGTTCTTGGTGAAGTAGTCAGGTTAAATTTCTTGCCGAGTAAGGGTCAAAGCTCATTTAGCCAGTAGGAAACAATTTTCCTTCAAAGAAAGCTCGTTTGTCTCTCCAGGTTGTAGTGGAATACTTTGTATTGGTGTAAAGTATATAGAGATTCCATATTCACGGGGCACTTTAGTGAGGTCGGCTGCTGCTGGATTCTGAGGGGTGCCTACTCCGTTGGCTTGTGTAACCATTCACATACCCATTAGTCTGCCTCTTTGTTAATCCACCATTAAGGATATCTTGGATGTGCTGAACAATTAAGTTGATGGCCACTGTTGAGGAAAAAATAAATAAAAAATTAAAGTAGGACACAAAAAACCCCACACCACATTTGACCTACATCTCTGGGATAGCTCACTTCAGAGGCATAACTAAAACCTTGGAGGGCCAGATGAAAAGAAACCACGAAAGTCCCCCACCCCCTTTCCTCCTCTCTCCCCCCCCCCCCCCCTCCCCGAGCCTGGTGGCAGGACGCCAGAGCCCAGTCGCAAGTGCGACCCTGGTGGTTGCACCACTGGCATCAGTTTATGTTAATTATTTTTTACTTTTTTTTTTACAAATTTTTGCTCATTTTTACTTTGGTGAAATATCAGGGGGTCTAAAAAGACCTTTGATCTTCTACCTTTGAGACAGAGAAAAGATTAAGCAGCCCTTAATTTCCATCTCAGCAGCACAGCATGAATGGATAAGAATAGCTCTACAGAGCTTTCAGTTCATTCGAACTAAAGCATAGTAAACTATTTACTATGCTACAGCTTGGGGGTGAATAGTGATTGGTACCATTCATGACAAGGGAGGGGCCGGTAAATGACATTTACCAGCCCCTTCCCCACTCTCCATCTTGACATATCCCCCGCAACAGCTGATGGGAGAGGGGAGGGGAGGAACCCAGCAGAGCTATGGGGACAAGGAAAAGCCAGAAGAGTACGCACAGGGGCCCGGGGGCAGCAGAAAGAAGCTAGATAGGAGGTACGGCAACATATAGAGCAGGAGTCTCAAACTGGTAGCTCTCCAGCTGTTGCAAAACTACAAGTCCCATCATGCCCCTGTCTGTGGGAGTCATGCTTGTAACCATCAGCCTTGCAATGCCTCATGGGACTTTTAGTTTCTCAACAACTGGAGGGACGCCAGTTTGAGAATCCTGATACAGAGGAACCGAGCCCCTCCATTTCCTCCTGCAGCCGCTGACTGCAGGAGGAAGAAGCAGGCATTCAGCGGCTGCAGGAGGAAAATGGAGGGGTGAATTGGTTCCTCTATATGCCACCGCCCATCCTATTCAAGGTGTACAGGGGGGCCTGCACAGGCCCCTTGGAGTAAAGGGGCCAGTGTGCAATTGCGACCCCTGTAGGTATGCCCCTGACTCACTTATCTAAAAGCAATTTAAGCAAGTGAGAGAAGATTACCTAAAAATAATTTTTGTTCCTTGATGCCCAGTCAGTAGCAGGCATGCAACACGGTATTTTGCACTACCTGCTTAGATTAGGCATGCATTGCCACACAGAGATAAAAGCTATTTTGTCCATTTATTTTTGTTCTGGTGTTTGTGGCTTCAGAAAAAAGTTAGCCTTTTAGGCTTTGAACGACGCAACTTGTCACATATGTCAAAAACGTGTAGAGCAGAAGATACATTGTCACCCAGTTTCTGAGACCAGGCAAGCATATTTCTACTCCAACGCAGACTTTTACTTGGCACAGCAGAGTGTTTATTTTTTAATCTAAATATGGTTAATATAGCCAATTTTTTATTTTCCAGTTGAAACCTTTGCTACTATAGCCATTTGTGCACACAACAAAATGTGGCCTTAAAGTGGAGTTCCACCCACTTCTACAACTCTCCAGCATCCCTCGCTAAACTGCACTGTAAACTAATTGGATATTTTAAATTTTTTTTTCTCAGCACCTACTGTATATCTGCTGTATTCATTTTTCACTTCCTACTCTCTGGCCGTTGCCCACCGCATCATCTCCTGTTTGCAATGCCTTCTGGGAAGGGGCGGCAACTTCCTCCGACACTGCCGTTGTTATGGAAACCTGACCTGAAACCTATTACACTGCTTGTGCTGCACTGAGCATGTGCGAGATCTGCAAGGATGAGATCCAGGAAGAAATACAGTCTGGCTTCAGATGCCCACACTTAAGATGGCCACGGCCTGCTGTAAGTTTATAAAATAAACTACTGCTATAGCTAACAAAACAGACCTTAGTTTACAGACTAACTTTACTAGAATACATTAAGCTTGTGTATTATAGGGGTATTTTTATTTAACTATAAAGGAATAAATCAGTGTGAATATGTATATAAAATAGTGAGCAGCTGAACACCAGGGTCAAACAATCAAATCCCTAAAATGAATAAATATACAAAAGGTGCAGCGCTAAATCAAACAGTAAATAAAAACATTAAAGTGCATAAAACGGAATCTGAAGAGTAAATAAATGATACAAATGCAGTGCAACTGCGTACTAACACAAATGTATATGAATGTACTATATCAGTATCCCCAGAGCACATAGGAGTTAAAATAATTTAAAAGTTCCAGACAGCATCTACAGTCCATTAAATCATCCAGTGAATTCAACCAATCAAGCGAGATGAAACTGCATGCCGGTAAAGGTGACTAATCGATGTGCCCTCCGCCATAAATAAGAGTGGCCTCTCACCTGGCAACAAGGACCCTTTGATTATAGAGGGTCATACAAGCATTCCCATATGGGTCATAAAAGGATGCAGCATAGCAGATCGGCATACGTTTATAACCTCCGTCAGATAGCCAGGTGCTGAAGGATTGATCAGAATACTCTCAAGATGTATGATGGCATATGGAACAAAGAAGGGTGACAGAATAGTGCTCTCTGTACGGTGTAGTTTATTGAATAAAATAAAGTAATACACTTACAGGTGAAGCACTTCTCCAGTGCAAGTAAAAAAGCACGACAATGGTGTATACACACAGCTGGTGAGGATGCGCGATGGCCGTGGGTGACGTCACAACGTATCCTCATTCTGCTGAAGAAATCCCGCCCACTGGGAAGCAAACGTGCCCAGAACGAGGATACGTCATGACGTCACCCGCAGCCATCGCGCATCCTCACCAGCTGTGTGTATACACCATCGTGTCATGCTTTTTTACTTGCACTGGAGAAGTGCTTCACTTGTAAGTGTATTACTTTATTTAATAAACTACACCATACGGAGAGCACTATTCTGTCACCCTTCTTTGTTCCATATGCCATCATACATCTTGAGAGTATTCTGATCAACCCTTCAGCACCCTGCTATCTGACGGAGGTTATGTATGCCGATCCGCTGTGCTGCATCCTTTTATGACCCATATGGGAATGCTTGTATGACTCTCTATAATCAAAGGGTCCTTGTTGCCAGGTGAGAGGCCACTCTTATTTATGGTGGAGGGCACATCGATTAGTCACCTTTACCGGCATGCAGTTTCATCTCACTTGATTGGTTGAATTCACTGGATGATTTAATGGACTGTAGATGCTGTCTGTTGGAAATGTAAACTATTTTAACTCATATGTGCTCTGCAGATACTGATATAGTACATTCATATACATTTGTGTTAGCACGCAGTTGCACTGCATTTGTATCATTTATTTACTCTTCAGATTCCGTTTATGCACTTTAATCTTTTTATTTACTGTTTGATTTAGCGCTGCACATTTTGTATATGTATTTTTATTTAAAAAGTATCATTTCGGCCACTTTAAAGGTGTTAAACTTACAACAGTAAAATCTGTCTGTATATGCACAATAGCATGCTTGTTATACTCACTGTGGAACTTAAGGGGTTAATCATGCATTGTGTAAAAAAACGCTTTGATCCTGTATGGACAGATCCCCCTGCAGGGTCTCTTGGTAAGGCCTGATAATACATAGTCAGCAGTACTGCTACACATGCTCAGTTTGGTCTATTGTAAGAGAGAACATTTCCTGTCTTGAGCTGAGCTTTTCAGGTCACATGATTTTATGACATCACATTTGGGCGTGTATACAGATCCTAAATGACAGCCCAGTCCCTCTCTCCTCCACGCCCAGTAACAAAAAAAAAAACAAACAAAAAAGTGGGTGGGATGTCACATCTTGATTCATGGATGATCCGCCACCCATAACAGCATGAGGACACAGATTATAGTGGCAATCTCCTCCTACCTGAACACACAGGCAGACCCTGCAGTTTATCATGTGACTGGTATACAGATCAGCCAAAAAGCTATTTAGTGGCAGTATTTTAATGTAAAAAGATGATTTATAAGCTGTGGGCACTGGGGGGGGAAGGCAGATTAACTATTTTCATATTACTGGGTTTAGTAACACTTTAAAGATTAGTTAATACTTCCCTACTTTGGTTTTCTGAAACCAGCCTTGGAGAATAAAATGGTGACGGTTGCAATGTTTTACATCACATTAGCATAACCGTTTATCAAGCCCAAGTTTTCAGTATAGAAAATAAAGTAATATTGTCTCTGTGCAATAAAATGAACTTTCCCCAATTTGTTGGCAAAATAATAAGAGGCAGTGAGTAAATAGATACCCAACATGTCAAGACTTAAGTGCACGTGCGGATGAAATGGCAAACTTCAGTACACAAAATTTTCTTTAGGCAACACTTTAAAAAAAGTCTTCACAGGTGATCAGTTTAGAGCCAACTATAAAATTATGGCCCTAGACTCACTCACAATACCCAATATGTGTAGTGCAATTGACAATTTTGTAAGCAGACATCCTAGAAGCAAGAATCTATGCTAAATGCTTGAATGCAACCTGTTCTCTTTGCACATTGCCATCACGTGACAAGGCCCCTTAAGTGACAGCATTCTGTTCAGGCAGGTTCTTGTTACCAACAAATCTGGTTCTATTAGAGCCCGGATGTCTCCACCTGACCTCCATTGAAGCTAATGGAGCACAGAACTTCTCCATGTGCTTCTCCTCCAGCCACAGTGGGCCAACAAAAAATAAATAAAGTAGCGACATCTGAAATTGAAGTGGTGAAAAAAAATAAAAATAAATTGCTTCCTGGTTATTGCTGATGGGAGGAACTCAGCAACACCCTCCATACTGCAGGGCCCTCTGATTCCTCCTGTATTGAATTGTATTGTAATTGTACTGTCTGCCCTCATGTTGTAAAGCGCTGCGTAAACTGTCGGCACTATATAAATCCTGAATAATAATAATAATAATAATAATAATATTATAATAATAATCCTGGGTCCATAGGTGTGACAGAGCCTAGGAACCAGTGGGGTGGGGGTTAGGGTGCCTTTTCTGAAGAGCTGTGAAAGTGATCGGGCAGCCGGTGGCTGCTTGGATACTGTTAGAAAAGCTATACACTGCGGGTTGTCTTGCAACCAAACAAGTGTAGATCTTAACTTGCCGACCACAATACGTCTATATACACACACATTATGGTCTGAAGATATCAGCCATAACCCCGGTACAGTTTTTTTTTTTATTTTTTTTTTTTATTTTTTTTTTTTTTTTTTTTTAGCAGGCCGCTGGCTCTTTCAGGAAACCCTGTCAGTGTTTCTCGGGCTTACCGTTTCCACTGGTTCGCCCGAGAAACTATCTGGCGATGCAGCCAGCTGCTCCCATAGGTGATCAAAGAGTTAACACTCAAGACATTGGTAATATTTCTGATGAAGAATGGTCTAATATACTTGATAATGTCTCTAAGCTATCCTTATCCTCAGCACAGCATCTCACCCAACTAGTTATCATTCACCGCACTCATAAGTTACATCTGAGGCACAGAAGGGACACTTTTTTGATCTTTTGCTTTATAAAAAAAAAAAAAAAATTGGAGATTTGGGGTCTTTTTGACCACCAGATCTCTCCAGAAAGAGGATCTGTCATCCTTATTTCTATTACAAGGGATAGTTACACTCCTTGTTCTAGGAATAAAAGTGATAAAAAAAAAAAAAAGTGTAAAAAATTAAATTTTTAATTAAAGTGCCCCCATCCCTCCGTGCTCACGTTCAGAAGTGAATGACTACGCAAGTCGCGCATGCATATGTAAAGGATATTTGAACCACACATGTGAGGCATCAGCACAAACGTTCGAGCGAGAGCAATAATTCTACCACCAGACCTCCTCTAACAGGTAACCTGTAGAGGCTTTTAAAGTATTCCCAATGGGGACTTAAGTACCGTAGTTGTCCCCATTCCACGAGTGTGCGCAATTTTAACCATTTCCAAACCGCCGATATACATCCTAACTTTGAAGAGGGATATTTGTTATGGCAGCAGCTAGCTGTCATAACCTTGGTATCCTCTTTAGCGGATGGTCCGGTTTCCGATAATAGTGGTCTCTGCGGCAGATTGGCCGCAAGATCACTTTTATTGGCGGCGGGAGAGTGCCC